>JALLAZ010000952.1:0-11180 GCA_036939755.1 Stephanodiscus triporus | reverse complement strand
ACATCGAAGACAAGTACCACGTCGATCCGCGAATCCTCGGCGCCGGCCACCACGGCTCTGTGCGGCAATGCAACGACCGAGCGACCGGACAGCGATTCGCCGTCAAGTCAATTCGGAAGGACGATCCGCACGTCAAGCCCGACGGCCTCTCTCGCGAGATCGCGCTGCTGCGCGAAATGCGTCACGGGAGCATCATCCGGCTCGTGGACGTCTTCGAGGACGCCGACTACGTCCACATCGTCACGGACCTGTGCCAGGGCGGCGAGCTGTTCGACAAGATCGTCGAGAAGTCATCCGACGGCGACAACGACGCGCCGTGCTTCGAGGAGGGCGCGGCCGCGAGGGTCGTGTACCAGATCCTGAGTGCCGTATCCTACATGCACGAGAGAGGCATCGTCCACAGGGACATCAAGCCCGAGAACATACTGTTCGAGACCGCTCACGAGGATTCGCGCGTCAAGATCATCGACTTCGGCTTGTCTCGGAAGCACTTCCAGAACGCGGAGGGACCCATGTCCACCCTCGTCGGGACCCCGTATTACATCGCACCGGAGGTCCTCCTGAGGAAGTACGACAAGGCCTGCGATCTTTGGTCGATCGGCATCATCGCGTACATAATGCTGTGCGGATACCCGCCGTTCAACGGTGCCNGCCTGCGATCTTTGGTCGATCGGCATCATCGCGTACATAATGCTGTGCGGATACCCGCCGTTCAACGGTGCCGACAACAACGAGGTTTACGAAGCCATACGATCGGGACGTTATCACTTCCACTCCAGCGAGTGGTCGCGGTCGAGCCCGGAATCGCGAAACTTCATACGACATCTCCTCCAGAAGGATCCGAGTCAACGCATGACCGTGCGACAGGCGCTTAACCATCCTTGGATAGTGAAGCACGTCGTCAATCGCGAATTCGCGACGATGGACGACGAGGAACATCAGTGTGTTTCGTCCGTGGAAGTTGTTTTCCAGGGATCAGCGATAAGAGATTCGATAAGGGTTGGCAAAGTCAAGAGGTGAACCGGCGCTCATGGCGTGGTCTTAATCGAACGCACAGTTTGGTTTGAAGAGGAAGTTACCGTTTTAATTATTGGCGAAGTTATGGCTGAAAATTGTAATTTTATGCCATGGATTGCCCTCGCGACGCTCTATCATGTCCGAGAAGTTTTATAACCGACCCTAATAAGTTATGAAATTCACGAACCGAATCCGATTTCTATTCTCTCCACTTCTTTGTTCCTTCTTTCCTTGGTAGGCAAAAGTGACAAACAAGTTATTTTTTTACCTTAGGAAAAAGCGACACTGGTTTCGTTATTCGTCAAGTAGCCAAAGCTGTGCATAGAATTAATAATTAGAATCAAATCAAATGCCACCCAATTTGTACTTGGCCGTTATCCAGCCGCTACTTACAGGTCGTCGATGGTAACCATTAAGCGGTTCGAAAATGCAATATGAAATTAGACGACAGACCTGGCAGCGACGCCGAGGCAGTCGAAATAGGCCCACCATCGACGAGAATGAGATTCGGCAATGGAGAAAGAAAAGCCTCTATTACCTACCATCACTCAGTCTTCGTCGTCGTCCCAGTCCATGCATTCCTCGAGCTTCCTCGCCGCCAGCTCTCGAAAGCCCGCCAATCCCGACACCCTCTCGAGGTACGATCCGTCCTCGTCGCAGCACACCGACCTGACGAAGTCGAACCCCCCCCTACGGTACTCATCGACGACGTTGTCGGAACACGCCGTGCAGGACGGGAAAGCCGGCACGGTGGGCGTCATCATGGTGTACGTCGCGACCGTCCCGCGTATCTGGTGCGGTAGCCTCCCCAACGGGGAGGAGGCGGGCCCGGCGGCGTCGTCGACGGGGGCGTACGCCGTCCCGCCGTCGCCGATCCTACCGTTGTTCCACCTGCGCTCGGGGGCGGGCGCGCGGTGGCCGGACGGATGGTGAAACATCGCCACCATGAGCTCCGTCGCCATGCTCGCCGCTATGGGGGCGAGTCCGGGCCTGGTCACGGTGCACTGCTGATCGAGGGTGCGATCGCGGGTGGAGTTCTCGGGAGCGACGACGTCGCCGCAGAAGTAGCACCCCAGCCTCTGCCGGGCGGCGGCGTCGTCGTCGTCGTCGTCGTCGTCGCTCGTCGTCATCGACGAGAGGCACGACGACGACGGGCCATGTCGCATCACGAGCCAGCTGTCCAAACCCAGCGCGGCGTTGATCAACGGGGTCTCCGTCGCGAGCGCCATGACCGTGGGGAGCCACCGACTCTCCCTCGTGTCCGTGAGGAGGAAGACGACGTCGCACTCGTCGATAAGGCGATGGAGTCGGTCCACGTCCGCTCGGACGGCCTCCGTCTCGTCTCGGCCGCCGCCGCCGCGACCGCCCCCGAAGCCGTGGCCGGGCATCGGTATCGTCAGCACGTATCCCTCCGCCCTGACGTCCGGTCCTGCGATGGCCCCCAGCGCCTCCGCGGCGGCCTTCGCCTTGAACTTCCCCCCCCCCGCGCAATCGTCTATCCCGAAGAGGCTCTGTCGGACGGGATTGCTGTACGACACCCTCCCCGAATCGACGAACGTCACGTTGCGCACGCCCCACCCCAACAACGTCCTAGCCACGCCGCACCCCAACGTACCAGCCCCGAGCAGGAGGACCTTCATCCCCCCGAGCATGTCGACGTCCAATTCCGGCAATGCCCGCCACTTCATCAAACGCAGATTAAGGTCGTTCGCCTGCCGAACGAGGTGGGAGGGAGACACGAGCGGTCGCAGGTCGACGGATCGAGGTCCGGGTCGGCCGTTCCTGTTGAGTTCCCACCCCGCGCACCGGTAAGACGACGACACGATCGCCGCATCGGCGGCGTCGGGGGGGTCGTCCCCTCCCCCCGTCGTCGTAGTCGTAGTCGTCGTAGTCGTAGTCGTCGTAGTCGTAGTCGTCGATGGGGGCCAGCGATAATCCTCGGCGAGCGGCACCGTCACGTCCAGGAGGAGGCTCCTCCCCACGCCCGCGTCGTCGTCGTCGTCGTCGTCGTCGTCATCGTCGACATCGTCCCCCTCCCCTTCCTCCTCTTCCATCTTCATCCCCTCCCCCTCCTTCGAAGACGAAGACGACGACGACGGCACGACGATCCTCCTCAACGGGGGCGATCGATAGCTAAGGAAAACGACGTCCTCCCCCCCCAATCCCAATCGAAGGGAGAGGTATGCCACGAGGTTGCGCATCGTCCATCCCACCGGTACGTCCTCCTCCGAATCGTTTTTTTCGTCGTCGTCGTCGTCGTCGTAGTCGTGGTTCGAGGAGGATGGCGTAGGAGGAGGAGGAGGAGGAGGAGGAGGAGGCGCGACGGCGCTGACGTTCGCGTCGACGAAGCCGAACGCGATCCTCGACCTCTCGTCGTCCGACATCGATCGGTACGTCCGCTCGTTCAACGGCAGGCATCTCATCGATTTCGTCCTCGCGGCGGGTGTCGTCGTCGTCGTCGTCGTCGTCGCGGCGGCGGCGGCGGATGCGACGGGCGTCGGCAGGAGCAGGAGGAAGTAGGGCGGACACCACACGACGTCCCTCCTCCTCCTCCTCCTCCTCTTCGTCTTCTTCTTCCCGCCGTCGTCGTCGTCGTCGTCGTCCCTCCTGCCCGACGCCCCCCCCGCCTCCTCCTCCTCCTCCGCCTCCTCCCTCGTCGTGCGGAAGACGTCGAACGCGCGAGCGAGTCGTCGGCATCCCCCCGGTCCCCACTCGTCGATGATCGTCCTCTGACCTCCCCTCCTCCTTCTTCCCCCCCTCCCCCCGTCGTCGTCGTCTTCGTCGTCTTCGTGGCACCTCGCGGAATACGACACCCCCCTCCCCGGACGCGGCACCAACGCCGGGAACGCGAACCAGTAAACCGTCACGTTCGACTTGAGGTCGCAGTGTACGACGCACGTCGACGTCACGAGCGCCGAATTCGGATCGACGTCGTCGTCGTAGTCGTCGTCGTCGTCGTCGCCTTCCCCTAACTCGTCGTCGCGGGAGGAGATCGGCGGGGGTGGGAGCACGCCGCAGCAAATCAGCAGCCGGACGAGGCACGCGCCGTTGAGGTATCCGTTCTTGTCGAGCCTTTTGAGCGACTCGAGGGTGTTGAGGGATTTCAAGTCGCCGCTGCACGCGACAAGCTCGTTGCGACGCACGGAGGTCGACGAGGAGGAGGAGGAGGAGGAGGAGGACGACGAGGACGAGGGCGGATCGACGTACGACGACGGATCGAATCTCATCGCCGGAGACAACGACGACGACGACGTGGACGACGACGACGACGAGGGAGTCGGGGGGGAGAATCCGAAGTGGCCGCGTATCCTCGCTCCGTCCTCCGCGAGTCGCAGGACGTCGAGCTTCGAGGAGTTGACCGCGAGCCAGAAGGAGGGATCCGGAACGGATCGGAAGGGGGCGAATCTCACCAAGTGGCGCTGCTGGGACGTCGTCCTCTTCGTCTTCGTCTCCTTTTCCTCCTTCGCCTCCTTCTCCTTCGCCTCCTTCGCCTTGGAGGTCGGGGGGGCGGCGGGGCCTTCTTCTAACGGCGGCGAAGAGGAAGAAGAAGACGAAGACGAAGAAGAAGAAGACGCCATTGTTGTTGTTCTTGACGGTTTTTTTTTGTTTGTGTTGTTGTTGCTTCGTTTCTTCTCTACACATAAAGTACTTACTTACTTACGATACTTAGATAGAGTATCTCTCTTCTTTTTTCCCGCCCGGAAATAAAGATTGATGATGGATGCCGTTAAAAAGTGTGAAGAAGAAAGAGAAATAAAAGGGGCCATCCACGCGCCACGCGAAGGAGGCCGAAGCGCAACGAATAAAATAATGAAGAAATCAATCACAAATCGAGCTGAGGAGCGAGGCAGCCTCTAGAGAGAGTGCTCTCATAAAAGGAGGAGTATCGTAGTATCGTAGCGAAAGTAATAATTATATATCGGATCCTCCCCCGCCCTCCCCCCCCCCCCGCCGTATAAAATAAAAATAAATACAACGACGACAAATCAATATCAATCGATATCAGTATCAATCGCACATATTATGTCGTCCTCCTCCTCCTCCGCCGTCGTCAATGTGACGGACGACGACCTGTCCCAATTCCTGGCATTCACCGGCACATCGGACACGGAAGTCGCGCGGAGGTATCTGGAAATGGCCGGGAACGACCTGGAGACGGCCGTGGGGCTGTTCGTCGACCACGACAGCGGAGGCGCGTCGGGATCAGGAGGAGGAGGAAGGTCTTCTCTTTCGTCCGTGTTTCGACGCACGGAAGAGGGGGCGGAGGTGAGGGCTCCGGACGCGTCGCGGACCATGAGGCTCGTCGGGGGGGGGGGGTTAGGGTTCGACGATCACGATCGTCGTCCTCCTCGTCCCCGTCCTCGTCCTCGGACGGGGGGAGGAGGGGACGACGACGACGACTACGACGACTACGAGGACGACGAGCCGCCGGCGGCGCTGATCGCGGCGCTGGGGGGTCCGGCGGCGAGGGAGATGATGAGGAACATGCGATTCGCGTCGTCGTCGTCGACGACGATGGGGACCGCGAGCCGAGGAGGAGGAGGGGGAGGGGGGGGCGACGGCGACGGCGACGGCGACGGCACGACCACAACGACGACGACGACTGGGAGGAGGATGGGAACGTCGTCGATGATGGACGAGGACGACATGATGGGGAGGATGGGAGGGAATTGGGACCCCCCCCCCCATCCCGCGTCTTCGTCGTCGTCGTCGTCTTCCGCGGCCGTCGCCGTCGGCGGCGCGGGATGGGGGGGGGGGGGCGGCGGGGGACACGATGGCGGGTGAGTGTGATTTTATGGAATATTTTTACACACCGTATATTATGGTAAATAGTGTGTCGACGATTTGCTTTATGAACCGTGGGTGGGATGGGGATGATGGTGGGGGGGGGGGATCTTTGTTTTTCATCGTTTTAATTTTTTTCATTTTCGAGGTCGGAGGGGAGGAGAGCGAAGGGTTGCGGACGAGTACTCGTCGTTTTTTTTCTTCGATTTTCGTTCGTGTAGAATATATTATGCGTGCGGAAGAGCGGGGGGACAAAGGGGGCGGTGCAAACAAAAGCAAGAAATCCGACTCGGCATCATTCGAAAAATGGAGTGGGGGGGGGGGGGGGGGGGGGGGGGGGGGGGGTGCGTCTAGATGTCGAGAGTTTGCCGCCCTCCTCCCTGGAAGCCGATGCCTCTACGCGGTTCGAGCGGATGACTTTGGGACGGCGATCGCACCCTCGGCTCTAGAGAGAGGGCCATCGCGAGATGATGGGCGGATGTCGGGTTTCCGAGGATCCTATATGGGCCCCCCCCCCTTCGATCGTTTATAGGCCCTCGCCGTTCGTCGGTGTTTGTTCGTTCGCTCCCTCATTATATTCGGGAGGGATGTTCCTTTTCGAGGATTCGGCGATATCGCACAGCACACGATATCGTCATATCATTCACCCCACCCCGCATCATTCTTTTGTTCAAACTCTTTTTTTAATCACAGCGGCGCCGATCGCGACGATGCGAGGCGGAGGATGGCACGGGGGACGTCGGGCGGGGACCGTCGGGCCGGGATGGGGGGGGGAGGCGGCGAATACGGCGGCGGGGATTCAAGGAGGAACGACGGCGGTCGTCGAAGACGCGGCAGTTCCGACGACGATGAAGACGAGATGCGGGTGGTGAACGCCGACGGGCGGGCCATGGACGACGGCGACGAAGACGACGACAACGACGACTACGATTATGACTACGACGACGACGGCGATGACGGTCGCGATCTGGGAGGACGGGGCGTCGTTGGACCCGCGCTTCATCATGCCCCCAACTCCGCGGCGGCGGCCCGGGGACCGCCGTCTCTGTCGACGATGTTCGCGCCTCCCCTCCACCTCGTTCACCGGGCGGGGGGATTCCAAGGCGCGCGGAACTTTGCCAAGGACGCGAGGCGATGGCTCCTGGCGAACGTGCAGAGCGACGACGACTTCGCGTGTCACGCCTTGAATCGGGACGTATGGAGGGATGAGCTGGTGGAGAACCTGGTCAGGGAGGGTTTCGTCTTATGGCAGGCGGTGAGTGTGTGTGCGTGTGATTGCGAGGCTCCGTCCCGTGCATCCGTCGTCCGAAGTCTTTTTCTTCGCCGTCCCTTTCCACTCACGAGGCGTATCTATTTTTTGCCTCAGACGAGCAACTCAAACGAGGGCCAGACTTACATCGCCCGTTACAAGGTCACGGGATACCCGCACCTCGCCATCATAGACCCACGTACGGGGAGTCTCCTCTGGAGGAAGGAGGGGTGGACGCAGGTCGATCCCCTGACTGCCGAGCAGTTCGTGGAGATCGCGAGCGACTTTTGCTCCAGGCATTCCTTCGACAAAATGCCCACGGCGGCGCGGCACGCGTACGCGAACGGCGTGGCGTCGGGAGTTGGCGCGTCGTCGCTGTCATCGATCGATGGGAGTGGCGGCAGCCACCGGCCGTCGAGCGGCGACAAACGACCAATCCACGAGCTCACGGAAGAGGAGCAGCTGCAGGCGGCCATTCGGGCGAGCATGCGGGATGAGAGCGATGACGAGGACAACGGCGACCTGGAGGTGATAGACGCCGTCGAGGGCGCGAAGAAGCCAAGCGCCGTAGACGTCGATGTACGCGATGCCGCCGGCGCGGGGGACAATGAGACGGGGCGATCTACATTTGAACGGGAGATCCTTTCCATGGAAGTGGGGGACGAGCCTGCCTTAGGCGATCTGGCGCGGGTGCAAATCCGCATGCCTGACGGCAGGCGTCTCGTGCGAAGGTTCCAGGGGGACGCTCCGGTCAAACTCATATACGCGTTTGTGGCGCAGTCGAACGATGACGCCAAGGCTGGGAGAGCGTTCGAGCTCAAGGCCAAATTTCCTCCCCAGGACCTGTTCGCGAACGTTGACGATGGCATCAAGAGCTGTGGACTCGATGGAGAGGCTATCAATGTCATTTGGAAATAGATGTGGAACTGCCCTTCCATCCTTGGCTTCGGTTATTGGCTCCCTTCAGGAGTCATATCATCTTGGCCGACTAAGGTTAAATACAAATTACTGTCCACACATATCTCTAGGGTCCCGACACCATGTATTTTCTTTTGTGGCAAGCACAGCCACCAACAGGAGGATTTTTTTGTGGCAAATTTCTATCCAAATGTACTGAGTCATTCAATGATTAAATCGAAAATTAGTGATGATATGATGTTATTATTATGATTCAACCATGCATTCAAGTATAAGCTTACAATACAGGGTGGTCGCACCCAAACAATACTCATCAGTGCCAGTGGTTTGCCTGATTGTGACCTCTGCTTCTGCACCTCCAGTCTTGTGATTGAGAGCAGGGACAAGACTGAACCTTAATTGTGGCTGGTGTCTACATTGACAGATATAGTTGGTGAGCACCACCTTCAATAGTGGCATGATCATTCCTGACGAAGTCCTTGAACATCTCCCCCCGGGTATGAGAGACATTCTCCAACTCATCAAACAAAACGCTCCAGCCATCTACGTCTACAAAACTCTTCACTCCGGACAAGATTGAATTAATATTCTTCAGAACAACCTCCGTCAACAGCAACTACATCCTCTTTCATCCAACTTTGAGGATATCTTTGTCGGCTAGTACTGTCTCAACCTTCTTCTTGGTGGAGATTGCTTAACAGACTCCACAGACAATCACCTCTTCACTACCTCGGCCTCCACCCATCCTCTATCAAACATACATAACAACATACTATTGCTGTACCACCCTCTCTTCTCCTGCTCCTCCTGTTCCTGACACTCCTGATTGGCTGTTGATCTAGATGGCTTTGCACAGAGAGATATGCACACAGGTCACAGAACACAGGAGAGATTACAAGGGTCATGCAAGCCCAATGAACCTGCATGCAAACTCAATCCTTCGGCGCTTAAGCCTTCATGGAAGTGAATTAAAATTTATTATTATCATTATTATTGCCATCACTTGCTTATTGATAGTTGTTTCAGGGGCTACCACAGCTCTGTAAATGTCAAGAATCATTGAGTTTGAGTGATCACCAACTCTACCTTTCCATAACAAACAATCCCTCTGGTGTAGAACAATGCATTGTGCAGTAGCACACCATTGGCACTAAAGACGCAATCACTAGATCTAGAAGAGCTTGCTCTTTGGGATGAGATGTAAAGCTGCTTTTGACATTAAGATCAGCTTCAAAAACAAACCTGTACATGGCCAAAATTTTGGCTACCATTTGTATTTATGTGCAAGATTGTACTGTTACCAAATAGTATCAGAACCCCCTGACCCTGGTACCATTGAAAAGCTGAGATGCTCAGCTATCCTCATGTGTTATTAGTTTTGGGTTTTACACAGAATTGAGATAATTGGCAGAAAGTGAGGATGTTTTTCTTTCAAAGTGAAAACGTTTGTCAATGGATTTAGGGGGTATGTAGAATAGAATTTTCATATCTGTACTTATTCCTAAATTATTTTTTGCAAATATTCTTGATCCAACTTCATTTGTTCTCAATCATCTGCCCTGATTTGATGACTGTTGTACCATAGAAGCTATGATTGGCATGGTATCAAGAATTCAACACTCATATAGTTGCCAAAATTTTGGCCACAACCTGGTGAGAGATGAATGGTAGGTTTGTTGCCAGCTGGAACAACGAGGTCTGGCAAAGATTCCAGTCTTGGCAATGGACTTTCTTGAACTTGTTGACACACCTCAACCAAAAAATCTGTTTTGCATCATCAAAACAGACAGACCACAAACCCAAAATGGGTCAGACAATTGCTTCAACTGAAACGTGTCAGGAAGAAACACTGTCTGGCCATAGTAAATGAGTCCCGCTTCTCATTTCTTTTTTGTGATAAAATGATAAAAATGATCGGACAAAAACCCATTAGTATGTCCATAGGGACTGTATGTGATTATTGCGACAATTGCACATTCATTGCATGATTAATGCAATGTTGCATTAATTACATGCAACATCCTCATACACACACAACTCACATATTTGCAAATCAACATGATCAACTGCCACACAGCCCCGGCCTCCATCAGTTGCCCCCCCACTGCCACGGCCCGTTGCCATGGCCCGACCCACTGTCCTGACCCCGCAACAATGATCAGTGGCAGCGTGGTGACAGCCCCCAATGAAAGATGTCATCGCCGCCACGCCCAATGATGATCATGGCCAAGACTTCTCCTTGGCATTCCCAATCCGACGATCGCAGTGGAGGGAACAAGGATGACAACAGCACATTCATTGTTGATCTCATGCCTCCATTGCCGCATTCGACAATGATGTCAACTGTGCGTCTTTTCCACGTGGTCACGATGACAGGGGGGGGCTGCTGCCACGTCATTGTCATCGTCCTCATCGTTGGCCACCATGGGGGAACAACGGCCACCGCAAGGGAATGAGGACAAGAGGAGGAGGAGGAGGGGGGTGGCGATCCAATTCATCAAAGGTCAAAGGGCCAGGGTCAAGAAGGTCCATCTGGCTCCTATGGCGGCACCGCCTGGGCGTTCACCTCCAGGCTAAACTGTGCAACGACCCGTCAAATCTGCTGGAACAGGCATCCTTCTCATCCTCCTCCTCCTCTTCCTCCTTATCCTCTGGCAACCGCCATTACGATAACAACAACAATGTCGGGAGGAAGAAGAGAAGCATGGCAACGCACTGGCGGGAGTGGGGAGGATCGCTTGGACTTGGTCAACTTCTCCACCTGCCTGCACAGGCTGGTAAAGGTTGCCTCATCCAACCGCAATTGTTCTTGTCCTTCTCCTCATCTTCGTCCTGACCCCCCGCCTCTCCATCCTCTGACATTGATGACAATCCGGAATGGAGGAGGGCGAAGGCTCTGCCGGATCCGCAGTTTGTGCTCCTTGTCTGCTCTAAGGCCAAGATGGCATGCAGGGTTGATCTGAATCCCTGGTTCCTCCTTCCCTTGAAGCCGACATTGGGCCCGTCCCTGCGAGCGATGTTGTTGTTCCTGGACAAGTGACAACAATTGCTGTTGGACATACCCCTGGATGCATTGGGTGCCTGCCTTAATTCGTTTTTTCACTATTTTACACCTTTTTTAGCGAAAAGTTGGCCCTTCAACGGATCAGTTCAGCAAGGCCAGATTTGTGAACGGACAAACTTTTTTCACTTTTCCGCCAGATCTGGAAAA
>JALLAZ010000951.1:0-11126 GCA_036939755.1 Stephanodiscus triporus | reverse complement strand
AACAAACCGGTGACAACAGCGCAAATACAATATTGTATTTGCATTACGTGACGTAAATCAAAAGCCAATGAACCAATCAGTGACGCACATGAAAATACTATAATCACCCGTGACGTGCTACAATATATATTAGAGCAAAAGTGACAAAACGAATAATTAGACATCGATAAAGCGTTGTGAAACGACAATGACTGTTTTTTCACTAACAAAAATGGCGACGTGCTATAATATTAGGACATGCCTCCGTGACGCATATAAAATAAAAAAAAACCGGTGACAACACCACAAAAGTGACCCCCCTCGAAGTGACGTGTATCGGCAGACGTCCCTAAAAAATATGCCGGTTAGGGCACCAGGGGTGGCGGTGAATATGGGATATCGTGCCACATAAAAACACTCTTTTCTCATCAACGGCAACGCAACGGCATCTACAATACCATGGTTCAACAAAAACAGAAAGACGGCACCCAGGTCGTCGCTAACTACGGCGCTTCAACCATGGCAAAAGAAACTGTAGTTGCTGAGGATGGGTTGGGAGCTGAGTCCCGCAGCGCCATCGACGCTGATGATCGGGCAGTCGACGCTGGCAATCGCGCAGGGGACGACAATGACGATGTCGACGACGATAAGAAGGGGGGGGAGGAGGAAGAGGAGGAGGAGGCGGAGACAAAATCATCTTACTACGACCTTCACTGGCCTTTCCCGTCCCGTGATAATGCTGTGACACCCAAAGGTCCGGTCGACGACACCCATGTGGATGAAACTCCATACGAACATAACTTTGTACCGGGCGACCACATCATAAGATGGGATATGCTGCCCATTATTTGGCCCATTCAAATTCATGGCATTGTGCTGGAAGTTAGCGAAGACAAAAGTGAAGTAATTATCTGTGACTTTGGAATAACGTCCGTGAAGACTGATAAGGATAAAAAAATGGTCGAGCCGCATCGTCGACAGGATATGAAAATAGTGGAAGAAGAGAATGCCGAATTCAACAAGGCAATCCAGGATGAATACTTGGGTGCAAACAACGGTGAGCAGTCTGAGCTGTTAGCTGGGGTGACCAAAAAATGGGAACACGTCACGATGAAGAAGACGCAAAACCAACGGCTAAATGTAATAAAACTCACGAAGTGGTCCGATCTAAGAAAATGGAGCAAGGTGGACTATGAAGGCGGACTGCTTTCAGGGAAGGGTGGTGGAGGTATTGGAAAAAAGTTAGAAGATTTGGGCCGACATACTGAAAAAGGATTAGAAAATCTGGGCAAACAGACAGAAAAGTTATGGATGTCTGTGGTCAAACCATTTGCCAGAGATGCCGAGGTGAAAAAAGATGATAAAAAAGCATGGAGATCTGTCCGGTATGAAGTTAATGACGTGGGATATTGCGCCAACCATAATGAAATTATGTTAAAAAAGCAGGCGGACGATGGTCATTGGGTTGTTGTCAGGAAAAAATGCCCAGAGTGTATCAAGGAAGATTGTCCCGCAATGCTTGGCGAAGAAAGTCCAACAGCAAAAGAGAATCTGTTGAAACAGGCAATAAGCTTCTCAAGCACCGAGGGTGAGCATTTACTTTTGGAAAGTAAAGCTTTAGCAGTAGTGGAGGTGTCAGAGCAAATCAGTACCAAAGCACCTATTCCCTCAGTGAAACTGGGCGAATTGCCTATTCCTTGTGATGACAATTCCGCAGCAAAAGAGCTTGATAGGATCGGGAATGAGCCGATAACATTATCTCAAATGGTTGCAGATGCTAATAAGATTGAAAAACGTTCTAGGGCCAGTCCACGTTCACCGGCGAGAAAGCCGACAGTCGCCAAACGAAATTCATGGCACGATTCCCTCGTGAAATCTCTTACGGACATCTTTCCTCAGAAAAAGGAGACAGATAATCCAAGCCAATCAGCAACAACTAATATTACATCAACGGCTGACGATAAACAGGTCGAACCTGGAAAAATTGGACAAGAGGAGACAGATTCCATGAATCGAGTGAAAATTATTCCGAGGTCTGATCCTCCTTTGCTTGTACTTGCTCGCACGAAATTCATTCTGGAGCATGGAGAAAGCATTCTGCCACCATATCACATTCTCAATAGTAATTCAGAGTGTATTGCCGTCTGGTGCAAGACTGGGCGTTGGAGTACATTTCAGGCGTCGGTTTTTCTTCACTCATCTGCTATTGGATACGGTAAATCGGCCATCGGACTAACTATCGGCGCGGCTGCAACCCAACCTTGGCTAATACCAGCATTTGCAACTGTCGGTGTTGCCGCTGTGGGTACACCATGGTTTCTGCTGAAGGTCGCAAATGATAAATGGAACGAGGCAACAAACGACCTGACCGAAAAATTCTGGTTGCAGGCAGAACCTGAGGTGTTTGTTGAATGCATCATGAAATGGAGCAATATTGAATAAAAGTATATGTGACATAGACATGGGCAAGAGCCGCTTTCATATGAGCTAGACAAGTGAACAACACCTAAAAAAAAGACATTTCCAGGGTGATTTGATCCAATACATTTAGTGATTCAATGCAATTTGATATAGGAGCTGTAAGTAATCCTGCTGATGGCTGCGAACTGTTAACTGCAAGTAACAGTGTCAGTCCTCGGCGGGACGCGAACTCAACTTCTTCCGCACTGCGGAATTGTTGATGACAGCATGGAAGGAGTAATAATGGCTATGCACAAAGGAAGTGGAAAATTTTTATGTAGGACATCTTGATATACAATATCACTGAAGATTTCTATCATGAATATAGTACGATAGGCAATCTTTAAAAAGTAATGTTACCATTCTAAGCTCCAAGTACCACAGAAAACACATATGTACATTCTTGACTGGCCAGCCGAAAAGTCACAACTGAACATCCGTGGCCATACATTTCACCGCCAGACTGATTTGATGCTGACTAGATTCCAGCTGTGTTGCAACTTTCATGATAAGATGCGGGAGGAAGGACAACACCAAATGAAAAACACCATGCGACCACCCACCCATTGGATACTGAACAAATAACTGTTGGAGGGGAGCCATGAGAAATGAAACGATGCGATAAGAGAGCAATGCAAGAGAAATTTGAAGTCAGTAGAACTCACCCACCCTCCCATCGCAAACATCACAAAAAATTGGAAGAAAAGAAAGTACTGCTTATATACCAGAACTGGAAGGAGGTAAAGGAAAACCGATGAGGCAATCCTATTGAGATTGCGTCTTGGCCTAACCTTTTCCTCGAACTGCCTATAGGCGCAATCCATATTAAAAGCTGCATTCAGCAGGAAGAAGTCGAGCCTGCCAGATGTAGCGTACGCGGCACAGGCGCTTGCGAAATGAATGAACGCATGGTCCAGTCTTCTGCTCCAGTGTTTAACGCGATGGGATGGTTCAATATATGTTGCATAGCCCCAATGATACAGCATGGAGAAGGGGGAATGCACAAGGATTCCAACAGCAGCGGCAACAACTGGCAACGGCGGGAGTGCCGTGAGGTATGGAAATGTCGAACTATGTATGCACCCGAAGCTACCTCTCCACCCATAACCATGCTCACTGCCAAATGCTTCGCGCGCCATGTCTTCCCAATCACTATTTTCGCTCTGTTGGAGGGGGCTGCCATCCTGCTGATCACCTGCCGTAATCCAGCATCCGGCGAGGATAAAATACAAGCAGTATATCATGCCGGGGATCATGGTGATGGCATTGAATCGCTCTTGACTCGGAGTCATGACTCGCTTGTCCAAAAACGCTTCCGCGTCAAAGCTTTCCTTTTTACTTGGGATTTTTGAGGTGTCTCCATTTTCAGACGAGACGCTGCGTGTTATTTTTTTTATTCTTCGGCTTCTCCGGGGATGCTTGGTCGGTATCCCGCGTTCGGTATCACTGCTATCGCTGTCGGAAAATCGTCTGAGCATTAAAGCTGACGATGCGATTCTCTGGAAAGTTGTCGCCATTTCGCTCTGCCGCTTGTTTTCGAAGGGTTTCCCGAATCAAATAATGATATATTGTCCACGAGATTATGGGCACTGTCTTGCTGTTCGTTCGTAACTGTTCATTTTATTGCTCGACTGATTCAGCATTCTTGGGGAGTGGGGGGTGGAACACTACTTGGTTCTTGCTTGTCGTGTGCGTGGTCGTTGTGTGTTTGTTTTCGAAGAGGAAAAAGTGGGAAACATGACAAAACGGAGAGACGACCATAAGCCAAACCATAAGATTCCTACTTTAAGATTGTGTCTAAACAGGAAAAAGAAAAAGAACCTTTCAACAAGAAAGAGAATCTAACCGCCCGGGATAAGAAGTGTGTGTTTTGTTCCTTGTTGTGTCGGTCGACTTTTCTGAGACTCTACAAATAATTGAGAGGCGCGGAAATTGGTTCGGTTGTGAAAAGTCCGGGAAATATGTACATATCGTAGGTAGATACATACCTCAGTCCGACTATTATTATTTCTCCTCCCCCGCCCGCCCCACACAACACAAGAGAGACAACCACATCACAACAACTAGATAGTTCAAGCTGAAAGCACCATACAGAGACTCGGCGGACGGTGCTGCTGGGCGCAAATAATGAGCTTGGACGATATAAATGCTGCTCTTGCGGTAAAAGAGTCACGTGGGAAAAAGTTCATGTCAAACAAGGGGGAGCATTATTATCGAGTGCGATATGATTGGGAATTCAGAAAGTTTGTGAGCTCGTCGAAATCGGAGTTGAACAACATTCACAACGATTACCCCCGAGACTATGCTGAACGAGACGTTGCTGCACAGGAAAAAATGTGGATGAGTGCATTACATCTGCAAGACGTAATTTTTGGCAACGGAGAGAAATGGTCCGAATATCGAAAGGGAAAGCTTCTCCGTGACCTCCATGACAACTTCTTTGAAGTTACGTCAAAACGGTTTGCATCAAAACCACAATTTAAGGATTGTTTGCTGAAGGTATCGCGAGAATATAGCCAACGACTTGTAGAGGATGAGAAATTCAATGACTCTCTAGAATCTGTGTACAATGCATTTGATGTGCTTTCTACGGAGGCTTTTGATTGGAGAAGTTTTCTGTTTTATTTCCATTTCGCATTGGATCCGGCGAAGACTGTCAAGGATCAACTATTGTCTGCATTTTCCATTATTGCTGACAAATCTTGGATTGACTTGAGAGATTTGGGCAAGATATTATTCCCATTGGTTAAGGATGATGCAACTACAGGCATTCTGTGTGAAATGGACGAATCCTGGGCTCGAGTGAAGGCCTCCAAGCCAGAGATTGATGGCAATGAAGGGTCAACTGCAGTAACAGTAAAAATATTTCAGAAAATTCTGGAGCAGGATTGCTTACAGAGATACTTTGCCCAGTCGGGATCGTTGTGGGGCAGAGGTGGAATATTTCCTGTATGCATTTATCGATGGGAGGAGGAATTATACAACGAGGCCTTATTTCAGCTTGTCACATCAAGTCGGCGTGAAAAGACAATAAACGAAAAATTCGGCCGTGATAGTCACAGGACTAAGCTGGGTGTATGGACGCAATGGCTCGACTACGCGAGGTATCAAGGTTCGATAAGGTCCATTTTCAACAAGATAACTTGCACAGTGAAGTTTCGGAGAAAATCTCGAGGATTGCTTGCCTTTTCACAATGGACAAATAGACATCATGCTGCGTTGAAGATACAGCGTGTGGTGCGAGGCTATTTTGGAAGGATCGAAGCAAGCCATCGCCGAACAATGTTTACTGCTGCCACCATGATACAAACTCATTTCCGGATGTATCTTGCAAAGAATACACTGAATGTTCTATCCTCGAAGTATCTCTGGGCAGTCATTGAAGTACAGCGAAGGATAAGGGGCGCTCTGGGAAGAAGTCTCGCTTTGAAGAAAATCCTGACTTTGGTCGGTCAAGAGCATGCGAATAATGTCAAGGAGAGGGTAAGACTTGAGTTGGAAAGAGGCGTTTGGTGTTTAACAAAGCTTCAAGCATTTTGGCGAAGGAAGATGGCAACTGCAAAGGCAGCTGAGTTAAGAGAGAAAATGCAAAGAGAGATGCGTGTCCAGCGTGCAATGGAGACAGAGAGGAAAAAATTCCTCCGCGAGAGGCAAATATATGAACGGCAGTTAGAGGGCTTTTACAAGTCGATGAGGGAAGAATACGAAAATGATATCCAGGTCAAATCAAAAGTGTCGCATGATCAAATTAAGGTTAGAACGCTTCGACGTCGCGTTAAGAATGATGAGCTGAAGAGTGCAGAACCGGATAATTCAGAATATTTGGCAACAGAGAAATGGAAAAATGAGTGGGAGGCGAAAATTGAATCAGGTGTGAAGGAGATGAAATCTCATTGCATCCGTTGTCTGGACCAGCCTGATAATTCGGTAGAAAAACGAACGCGAGCAAATGTGCTAAAGCGAGTGAAGGGACGAGTCCCAGATGTGCTGAAAAGAGCTGATGAGAGACACATTCCTATGGAATCAAAGGAGGCGAAAGCTATTGCGAGAGAAGAGATTATTCACATCATAGCCGAGGAAGAAAGGACAAGACTTCGCCATCAAATGAACGAGGAATTTATAGACAGAGAACGATGCATGCAAGAGGCGAGGCTACAGAGTGAGGTCAAGGCGGAGAAAGCCCATGCAAGGGCGACGATTCATGCTGTATCTTTGGTGGCGACGGCCTGTCGCAAGTGGCTAGCAAGGAGAGAACTTCGGCGACTGTGTTTAGAGACATTCGAAAGAAGGTTTGATGGAAGGAGCCATGCATTTTACTACATGAACAAATTTACTGGAGAAACAACTTGGACGAAGCCGATAGCAATGGGCGTATTCGAAATTCCAGCCAAAGACGAATGGATACTTCTTCGAGATGCGCACAACTTTCCCTATTACTTCAACCCATGGTCAATGGAAATGAGATGGCTGCCACCTGTTGATGAAGATATGTGTTGTGGAATTGTGCCTCATACCTGGTGGCGCGAGTGGCCAGTACGTTCAGGACTCTGCCCCAATTTCAGCCTGAGGTTGAACGAAGACGACGGTAAACGGTACTGTGAAGATTGCTTCCTTAGAATCGTCGACTCGCAAGAGGGCGCATGATCGGTCCAATCTTAATCTCCTGCTTTTCCGATACATCGATCCAAAAACTCTCGAAGATTTTCTGCATTTTCTCTTAACAGAATCACCCTGCTTGAACCCTAACAAAGAACGGATGGGTTACAGTGATAGTCTCGACATTGGTTCGTGTCATCGCGCTGGTAGCAATTGAACTCCTCCCGTGGTGATTCGGTGGGTGAATCAGTGGTTGACGTGGGGGATGATCAGTGGGCGAATACGGCGAAACCCACTCAGGCTAAGCTAGCATCGTCCCTCAATCCGCGAGTGGTTTCTCCTTAACAATTGTGGTGGCACATTCACACGGGCTGCACGTTTACCCGTGCCACTCCTCAACAACTGCGCGTTGGGGGAAAAGTAAATCTGAAAAAATATTTATTTATCATGTTTCCGCTCTTTTCCGTTTTCCAAAAACCGTTGCGCAACGGTCACGACAAACGCACACTCGCAACATCCTCGAAACCTCGTCGGTCATTTTTTCTCCAACATGAACATTCAACAATCATCCGCAGGCCTCTATTCGCGACCATCTATGGATCGGTCAAACGGGCTAAGAAAGCTGGGAGTTAGCGAAGATGACGTCATCTTGGCAGAAAAGTTGTTGGAGCAGATTTCGTCCTGTTCGATCAACAAGGCAGAGAGAATTCTCGGCTATGCTACCACGAGGATGAAGCGCGAAAAGGCTACACGTTTGCTAGGCGCAACAGAAGACGAGGTCGCCGTAGAGATTCCAAAGGTGCTTGGTTCTCTCGGCGTTGCCGGTCGACGGCGAAGTTATTCGTATTCGACGACAGATATTACTCCTCCTGCATTCATCCAAGTCACTATTCCTGGAGTGAGATCGAGTTCCAACCCTCACGCGCAACGGCGTTTTACTGTTAAACATTCTAGAGCGCAGCGACGTCCAAGTCTCTCCCGATCGTCCACGTTTGATCGATCCCCCCGAGACGTTGGTGTGCGGCGACTTCGCAACCAGGCCAAAAGCTCGACATTCGAGATCGAGACACTGAAAGAAAAAATAGAAATGCTTGAAAAGAGGCTCGCAATGGTAGAACATGAAAAAAAGTCAAGCTGTACTACCAATGGAACATCAATCCCAATGTTGATTGAAAATTGCGACACGCACAGCAATTCGTAAAGTTGGTTTAGGACTATAGCTTTAATCGTTATGCTTGTTCGGTATTGATTTAATGGTTAGGTTGCCAAGCCTCAACCTATTTCATTTTCACGCAATTTTGGTGAATGCACTACTTATCAGGCCACGCAATTATTCATCCCGTCATGTGAATGTCTACCTATCGACTGTACTCCATCCACTCCCGCGAGGGGGATGTAAGTCATTTTACGACGTAATGCTCTTGCCGTCCGTCACCGCATGGATCGCCCTGGCCACGTACTCGATGTTGTCATCGTTCAGACCCGCGAGGCTGATCCTGCCGTCCCTGGTGAGAAAGATGGAGTACTCGGAGGTAAGAACGTCGCACATTTCGCTCGACATGCCCGTGTATGCGAACATCCCGATCTGCTCGGTGACGTGACTCCAATCGTGCGAGCTCCCGACCTCCAACAGGACGTCGACCAGCCTCTCCCTCATGGCGCGTATGCGCGCCGCCATCTCCCTGCAATTGTTGTAATACTCGCCGGTCAATCCCTTATCCGTCAGGACCGTACGCACGATGTTCGATCCGTGCACGGGGGGACTGGAGTACATGGGACGCGCGATGAGCTTGAGCTGGCTCAACACCGCCGACCTCTCTTCCGGATTCGAACAAACGACGCTGATCGTGCCCGTTCGTTCCCCGTACAGTCCGAAATTCTTCGCGAAGCTCTGGGCCAGCACGACGTTATGTCCCCGGGAGACGAAGTGCCGAAGCGCGAATGCGTCCGCCTCGGCGTCGCCCGACGCGAATCCCTGATACGCCGAGTCGAAGAACGCCACGTGTCCCTTCGACGCGATCAATTCCGATATCGCATCCCACTGCTCGAATGTCGGATCGCATCCAGTGGGATTGTGCGCGCACGCGTGCAGCAGGATCACGCTCCCGTCCGGCGCGTTCGTCAAATCCTCGACGATGCCCGCGTAGTTCAGGCGATTCGTGCCCGCGTCGTAGTACCGGTATCGCCTGACGTCCATCCCGCACTCCTCGAAGATCGCGACGTGATTCCCCCACGTGGGATCGGGGACGTATATCGGCACCTTCGCGCGTCCCGCCGGACGAGGCACGAACCTCGATAGGAAGTGTCCGCCCACGCGACACGCGCCCGTCCCGCTGAGGGCCTGCATCCCCGCGATTACGGACACGTCCGCGTCCGCGCCGTACGCGAACTTCAGCGCCAGGTCGACGAAGGTCGGATCGCCCGCGATGGGAGCGTACTCCTTGTTCGTGGCGGGATCGTCGAGGAGTCGTCGCTCGGCGTCGCGTACGGCGGGGAGCACCCACGGCCTCCCCCGGGCGTCGCGATACGCGCCCACGCACACGTTCACCTTCCTGGGATCGGCACACGACTTGTAGGACTCGTTGATGCCGAGGATGGGATCCGGGGGACCCTCGGGGACGTCGCGGAGGTAGCGGGAGGAGGACGACGACGACGACGGCAGGGTCGCGCGGGAGGCGGAGGCGGAGGCGGGGGGGGACGACGACGACTCGGGCATGACGGCGAGGGCGGTGGTCAATGATGACGATGATGCAGCGAGCGATAATAGGGCCAGGAAAGCGACGGGGTTGGCGCGGGCGAATGTGAACATGGGGATCTTGCTTCTGAGTCGATTGGGAAGAGCGAGACCGAGGATAAAATAATATTTTGTTTTGACGACCGACTGTGTTCTGTTTGTTTGTGCGGCAGACAGGCTGTGACGCCTCACCCATGGTAAGTAATTTCCCACCCACCGATTTCCCAGCTACCTAGAGTACTCAAGTGCACATGCACAAGCACCCCCGAAAAAGAGAAAGAATTGCCACCGTCACCAATCACCCTCTGCTCTCCTACCTACTGCAACTGCACAATAAAGGAGACGACATGTCCGAGGAGCGATCGAAATCGGAAGGATCAAGCGGCAAGAAGCGACGTCGTCGCAGCAAGCGCGGCGGCGGCAAGAAAGACGACGACGACGACAACGACAACGACGCGGGGGACGCTGCGGCGGCGGCGGATTCCGAGTCGCTCGTCGTCGACGAGGCGCCGGCCGCCCAGCGCGAGAGCGACGACGACGAAGACGTGCCTTCGAGGAGCGGAGGAGGAGTGGCGGCGGCGGCGTCGGCGGCGGGGGCGTCCGACGACGGAAATGAAAAGGACGAGGGGGGCGACGACGACGACGACGACGACGGCGACAAGGAGTCGAAGAAGCGGAAGAGGAAGCGCAATCGAAAGAAGAAGAAGAAGTCGGGAGACGGCGACGACGTGGACAGAACCGCCCCGGCGAACGTCGATCCCTCCTCCTCGGATGCCGCATCCTCCGCCAAACGACGGGCGGAGCTGCTGCTGTCGTCGGCGGAGCGCACGGTCTTCGTCGAGGGATTGCCCTTCACGTCCACCCCCGACCAGGTGAGGCATTTCTTCGAGTCTCACGGGTGCGACGACGTCGTGGACATGCGGCTGCCGACGTGGCAGGACTCGGGACGACTGCGTGGATTCGGACACGTAGTCTTCGGATCGATCGAAACGAGGGATCGCGCGCTCGGGGACGACGTCAACGGTAAGGAGCTCGGGGGGAGGTACGTCGCGATCAGGGAGGCGAATCCTCCCCGCGCCGGCACGACCATGGGAGCGTCGACGCTCGGGGGGGGCGCGACGAGGGAACAGCCGAGCGGGTGCAGGACCGTGTTCGTTCGGAACCTACCGTACGACGCGTCGGAGGATGACATACTCGATTCGTTCCGCGCGATCGGGAGGGTGGTCGAGGGGGGGGTGCGCGTGGCCAGGAATCACGTGTCCGGCACGAGCAAGGGGTTCGGGTACGTCGAATTCAAGAACGAGGAGGGGGCCCTCGCGGCCGTGCAGAGGGCCGCCAAGCCCTTCGGGCTGCTGGT
>JALLAZ010000950.1:0-11112 GCA_036939755.1 Stephanodiscus triporus | reverse complement strand
TCCGAATCAAAGGTGATAACGGGTATTCCCGCGGCGACGGCCCGATTAATGGCGGGTGAGACGATGTCAGGATCGGACACGGAGATCGATATTCCATGAATCCGACCGTACGTCCCGTCGATCATGGCATCGATGTATTTGGCCTGTGCGCCGGCGTCATCTTCCTCAGGACCGACGTACAGGCAGTTAACGTTCTTGGATGGGGGAGACGACGAGAGTTGGAGGGATTGTTCGACGCATCCCTCCCTGACTACGCCGAAGAATGGATTGTTTATGTTTTTCGCGATGAGGGCGTAGGTGAAGTTATTTGCGTTTCCTTCGCTTGCATCGATGGACCCAGACGGCATATCTGCTGCCTTGCGCATGATGCTATTCGCTGTCTTCGTCTTATATCGCGTCTACGATAACTTGCACACAAGAAGTGTGTAGAGTAAAACCGTGCCAATCGGCGGCATATCGTTGGGTGTCCGTTGTGTGTGTGTTCGCATCTACCTACGACACTCTACTACGCGTAGGCCCACACACGAACGAACGCCCCAGCCAGTCATGAGCCGAGACGCGTCTTCGGAGGTTGGTATCGTCGACGACGCCGCGGCCGCGGCCGCAGCCGAAAAGCGTCGTGCCATCCAGGCGATTATGGCGGATGCGTGCCTGACGGACCTCGAGAGGAGGCTGCGGGTGCAGCGATTGATGGACGGCTCCTCCTCCTCCTCGACTACTACGACGACGACTACGACTGCGACGTGCCCGGTGGCGCCGCGCGACGACGACGGACGCCCACCCCGTCCCACGACGACGACGACGACGGCCATCGCGACGACCACGTCGGCGGCCGGAGTCGGCGACGCCGACGAGGACGGCGGGGGGGAGGGGGGCGCCGACGTCGACGTGCCGCCGTGCGTGCACTACGAGCGCAAATGCGACATAATCGCGCCGTGCTGCGGCAGGACCTACGGCTGCCGGCTGTGCCACGACGAGATGTCCCCGTCGTGCGGGACCATGGACCGCCACGCGATGGAGCGTGTGTCGTGCAGGTCCTGCAGGCGCGTGCAGCGATGCAAGACGAACGCGTGCGAGCGATGCGCGACCGTATTCGCCGAGTATCACTGTCCGAGGTGCAACCTCTGGACGTCGTACGACAAGCGGCCGTTCCACTGCGACGAGTGCGGCATATGCAGGGTGGGCGGGAGGGAGAATTACAGGCACTGCGTCACGTGCTGCATGTGCGTCAGCGCGAGCGTTTACGAAACGCACGGATGTGAGTTTTTCGAGTTCGGCCGGCGGCGGCGGCGGCGGCGGCGCGGTGGGATCGTCCCTCCTCCCCCCCCCTCCCCCGATAGTATGGCCTCGCTCGTCGCATATTCGCCGTCCTCGACCATCCCCATCGCCATTCCCATCTCCCCATCCCCATCTCCGCCCCGCCCCGCCCACCGTCGTCATCTTTACTTTCCCCCCGAAATCAGGCATGCCGGACAAGTACAAGAACAACTGCCCCGTCTGCCGGGAGGACATGTTCTCGAGCCGTCAGCCGCCGCAGGACCTGCCGTGCGGACACGCGATACACGTCAACTGCCTGCGCAGCCTCGCCGGGTTCGACTATCGGTGTCCGGTGTGCAAGAGGTCGGTCGTGTCGCGCGAGTCGATGACGGCGGCGTGGGACGCGCGCGCGCGGGACATACGCGAACAGCCGATGCCCCCGGACCTGGCGAGGAGGGTGGACGTGCTATGCAACGACTGCGGGTCGAGGGGGTCGGGCCTCGACTGGCACTTCCTGGGCGTGCGGTGCCCGGGGTGCGACGGCTTCAACACCGTGGTCGAGAGGGTGGTCTCGTCCTATATTCCCGTAGGCGATGGGGGGGAGGGCGGCGGGATAGTAGGAGGGGGGGTCGGGAACGACGATGACGACGACGACGACGATCGTGGCGGTCGACCGCCGTCCTCCGCTGCCGATGCTAACGCCTCGGACGAAGGACGAGGATGAGGATTTTGCAGATGCAGATGCAGATGCAAATGCCCCGAGGGGTGGGAGTGGGGGGCGCCAATGAGATGGGTATGAGTCGAATATTATCCGATTCGACGGGCAAAATGCCTCATTGCTTTTTGCTACGCTTAAGACGCGGAGGGTTAAAAGGTACACATGAACTATTCATAGCACATGACTCGTGAAGCTGATTTTCGAAAGGCTCCTTCCGGTTTGCATGTGTATGAAAAGGTTGGTCGCCAGAAGCTGCGGCTCCGCTCTGGCTCTCTGCCTAGCTCGCCCTTGCGACTATTTGATCCGGCCTTCCTATACGACATTTCCTCGTGGGCGGAGATCAACGAAGACTATGTAGAATGGCATTAGAATGAAATATCTTGATCCTAAACATTCTCTTGTCACAGATCCAATCTTCTGACAACGAGAACAACATTATCACTGATCCTCAGTTACATGTAGCTACTATCAAACTCCGAACAAAAGTCTAGCAATATCTTGATACGGATATGCGTTTTCATTCAAGGAAGAAAGGTTTATGCGGTAGAATGGGTGCATCCCCGCTTGATTGACAAGTCGAACGGGCACGTCAGGGTGTTCAATCCTGGAGGGAAACTCCGCATCGATGCGGTTGACCATAGCGGAAGACTCAGAGGGGCGGTCAGAGCTTTCTTGGGTAGGGGGAATAGCGCCGTCCTGACGAGGAGAGACATCATCATCGTTTGCACCTCCGCCTTTTGTAGTCCCTCCTCGAGAACGCCCGGTTTGTTCAAGTCTCGTTCCTTCAATGGTGCGCATGACATAGATTTGGACTTGGCAGTCATACCTTCGATCATGTTGCCTTTTGGCTTTAACACGCCGTCCGCTGGTTGGACGATTGTCCCGGACTTCTTCGATCCGCACGCTCTTGCGATATTCGCAATCCGCTGGTAAATAAACTTGTACAAAGGATCGTGAGACTTGTTCTTCGTGATCATGGCATGCGACATATAGACAGAAAAACGGATGTGGAGCGCGATATCCGATCGGGAAATTCCCAGGGACAAACAACCACGGACCGCATCTCGGCAGTGTCGAGTCAACCTGCGATAGGTCCACAACTCGGCGACGAGGATGAGGGCCTCGCGAGAAGTTGGCGTTGCATACGATACAGGAATGAATTCCAAGCGTGGCATGATTTGGTGTGGATGGATAGATGTTGCTTTCGAATTCGGATACGTCGAATTATGGGATGTTGCATCGCAAACAAATTGCATCTGTCTTGAGCGCGGGGAGAAGTTGTGGCGAGCTGTGCGACTCCTTTCACATGAAATCCTCCCACATGTATTTCCATCCGACCCACAACGAAGTGTCAGGTGTACTTCCGTTGCGTTGAAGTGTTCCAGCAATCAGAATAGTCTGATTTACGCGAATTCTTTCGGCGGTATTCGTTCCAAACGAGATCGCCTCAATGTTTTTGTTCTGCTTCTACATAATATCACCTCTCACCTCTCAGCATGGCAGCCAAGAGGAATTCCGCGGAATTCGCAGGGGAGGTGTGTAGTATCTCTAGATATGGTGCGGCGTCGTCGACATTTTGCACATATGAAATTTTCGGGGCGGAAGATGGGTTGTCGTAAACATCTATCATCGTCGGAGATCTATGGCGGAAATGATCACGGGGATGTCTCGGGTGCTCGTCGGTCGTCGGTGGGACAAATCTTGCCTTTCGAGTGAGTGACATGCTTAAGCGCGACGAACAAGGTGGCGAGTGCGCAAGTCGAGGACCCCTTGTTAGGATGAGGAAACAATGGACGCCGCTGCAAGGGGAGAGGGTGTATGGCTAGAAGATGGGCGATGCTGCGATGCTCGCAAAAAAAAGCAAGGGCGAGGCAAAAGGGCATGGGGCGGGGTAGGAATTGCTACGTAGGAATAAATATGAAATCGATCCGCCTCCAACAGAACAAAACTTCAGTGCATGGAATGACGAGATATGCCGCGAGCGACGCGTCCTCGTCAATAATTTCGTGCTTACTACATCACTACGCGTTGCCTGCCGCATTTGATCTCGATTATGTTGACGGACGAGTCATCCCTGCCGCGTCATGTCCTCGTCGATTCCGTGCTTGCCTACCTCGACCTATATTCGCTGATCAAGTTCTCCTGCACTTCCAAGGCATGCAGGGATGTTGTCTTTCGAGACGTGTCCAAGGCGAGGTGGAGGAAGATAGACGTGTCCGGCAATAATCGAATCACGGACGAACAGCTGCGTGCATTTCTGCTGAATATCGATGCGGGAAGGAATACCAGGGTCCTGTCCGTCGCGGGGTGCCCGAACGTCAATGGGACCGGTCTCGAGCCGCTCTACGGGTCGACGGCCATGGAGGATATCGATCTACGCGTTCGGGGGTCCCTCCCTCTGCTGGGAGAGTCAGGGAAAATACGCGGCCCATCCGGGCTGTCGGAGGATTACGTGGCGGAGATTCTGCGGTCCATGTTGCCACCATTCCCGGGGCAGCATTTCGTCCTGCGCAGAGTCGCGATCCGACCTTGGCGAGACGACCTCGCATCGAGATACTCGAATTATGGCCCCGCGATCGGTCGCTTCATTCGTCATCACGACTCCCTCAGGCGGTCCCTGCCTCCATCGGATCCCCGGAATTGCGATGCCCCCGACTCGTGCTATCTGTGCAGCGTCGCCGGGGCCGTCGCGTGCGACGGGTGCGACGGGCAATACTGCCGTGCCTGCGCGATGCCGCACGACTGCACCGAATGCGGGAAACGCAAATGTCAGTGGTGCGGCACCATCGTGACGTGTGCGGCGTGCGGCAAACGAGGCTGCGCAAGTCACGGATACGAAGGTTGCGGCGGATGCGAGGTAGTTTTTTGCCGGGACTGTCATGTCGATATGTTGGACTATGATATCAGTCGCAATGAATATTATTGCTCGGGGTGTCCGCCCCCGTATTGGGGGGGGAATATCCGATAATAACAAGCCGTCAGCGTATCCATGCAATACGCATGTGCAAATATGCTGTAAAATAAAAAAAATGAAGTTACGATGTCGTAGTGACCACAATGTAGTCTACAATGATTTTTCAATTCAACGAGAATCCCGACGTGTTCACTGAAGAGGTGTAGAGAGCCGCATTCAAATTACCCCGCCATCCATTGTGCCAACTGCCGGGGAGATCCCATCCGCTCCACGCCATGCCGCCGAGCGGCGTCCAACGCCTCCCCCACGGCCTCCTCGACCGACAGACCGTACTTGTGTACCAACCAACCCGCCGCCACCCTCCCGCTGCGTCCCATTCCGTGGGTGCAATGCGCGACGGCGTTCTCCCCCCCCTCGCTCAGATCGTCGAGGACGGCCATCATCCTCCGGAATGATCCCCCGCTCGCGTAGGGAATGTGATGCACGATGATGCCGCGCGCCTCGTAGGCGGCGACCAGACCCGGTCCGTCGTACGCCCCCAATTCTCCATCCGCGAGGAGGACGAGGACGTGCCCGATCGCCCTTTCGGGCGCGGTCATGAAGCGCACCCACTCGTCGACCTCCTCCTCGGTGCGGATCTTGCTCCCTCCGCCGCCGGGATCCCCCCCGGGCCGTTCGCACGTGTTGACGACGGCGTCCCTCGACGACGCTGGACCGAAGTTATGAGGGTTTCGTGGGCTCGGGGGCGTCACCACCGTAATCTCACCATTGTCCTCGATGTACCGATCTCCATCTTTGAGGTCCACCATGATGTCGACTCAAACTTCTGTTCCCCGTTAGGTGAGAACTTGGGGAGAGCAGGGGAAGGTTTTTGGAAATATCGTTCTTCTCGCTATACCCTATAACATGAATGGTAGAGCTCACTCTTCATGTGATCCTGCCAACCCTCCACGACATGATAAAAGAAGATGAACGCCACGCTGCTGCCGAGGAAGACATTGCCGTCATCCCGATTCTTCGACGTCGCACTCGAGAGGGGGGCGTCATCGACATGTGTTGGTCGTCCCCAGTCCCCAATCGACTCTAGGTAGGTAGATACAATTCTCTAGTACTCCTCTACTCTAGAGAGTATGGTATGTACTCTAAAAGAGTTGAAACTGAAAGGATTCCAACGTGAATACGAAGTAGAGTAGGTAGTAAATACATTTATCTGGATCGCATCTGCCCGCCTCTTGGATTTTATATTGCGTGCACCGACGCGACCGACCGGGCAGATGGGAGTGTCAAGTTGGCACCTGTTTTTCTTGAGAGTTGAGTTTTTTTCTCACGAGGGAAAGCAGAAGACCGCAGTTGAAGTTCGGACGAGGGCGGCAGCGGCATTGTTTTAGTGCTCCGAAACATCAACATTCGCCGTTATCTCAGTAGTATCACACTCACACAAAACATATCAACAGAGGCAAACATAAATACTTCATCGTCGGGGTTTCGACTACCTAGGATCAGCATCTCTGATAAGAGCGTGAGAGAGGTAGGGATCCAATTCGTCCCGCGAAACTAGGAAGGACCGAAAAGATACCTCACATCATGAAGCCCGACGCGACCACCGACGAGGCCGCCGCCTCCGGAGAAGCCCAGGTAGTCCAAGAAGTCGCCCGCTCGATATTCGACGACGAGATGGGGGCCGTACCCTCGTCGCCGTTCTCGATGACCCCGCCGACCCTGACGTCGACGGGGGACGACCTCGGGAAGGTCCCGCCTCTTCTCCCGTCGTCGTCGTCGTCGTCGTCGTCGTCGTCGGACCGGTCGACGACGACGACGACGACGCTGACCCCCCCCTCCTCCTCCCGCGGCCTCGTCGCCGCCTTCGACGATGACGACGAATGCGACGATGGCAACGACGACAACGACGACGACGACGACCGCGAAGGCGGCACACCCCCCTCCCGCCGTCCTCCCTTCCCTGCCCCGTCGCGCCGACGTCATCGCTGGCAGCGACGCGGGGACGACGACGCTCTCGACTCGGCCTCCATCTACCAGCCGCGACTCGCGCCCTCGTCGTGCCCCTCGTCGTCTCCCCGGTCGACCATCGCGACTGGGGCGATGGCGACTGCGACTGTGACCGCGACCGCGACCGAGGCGACTGGGGCGACGGCGACGCCCCCCACGACGACTGTCCCGACCGCCCCGACCCTCGCATCGCTCCCCGTCGAGGTCCTCGTGCGCGCGGCGACGTACCTGCATGTCGACGACGTACGATCCCTCGCCTCGTCTTGTCGCTCGACGCGGGCGTCGCTCGCGAGGGGACGGTGCGCCGCCGTCGAGCTGTGGATGTCGAGGATGGGCGATGTCTTCCCCGCCGTGTTCCACAAAAGAAACGACGACTACGACTACGACGATGATGATGATGGGCGCGCCCCCGACTCCGACGTCGTATTCGTCGACGATCGACGAATGCCGATCGTCGCCGCGTCGACGTTCGATGACGATGACGACAACGCGAGGGCCGAAGTCAACCTCCCCCTGCTCGCCGGGTTGATCCCCCGTCGATACCCCCAGCGCATCGATCCGCGCACGCTGACGACCGGATCCTGGTCAGAGTCGGACGACGACGACGACGACATCGACAATGACAACGTCGACGACTACTTCGTGATGGTGATGTTCGGCGTCGAACGGCGACGATTTCCGCGACGACTCCGGCGCGCGTCCGACCCGGCGCGTCCGCCCCGTCGCGTCGCCTTCCGATCGTACGTCTCGATCGCGACGACCGATATCGACGGCGCCGTCGTCGTCGAGGGGGGGACGGCCGACGAAATCGATCGCATCGACGGCGCTCGGGCGGACGAGGTCCCCGGGGCGGATGTGGCGGCCCTGAGGCTTCCCGTGATACGGTTCGTGGGCGATCGGGTGGGAACCGGCGAGAGGTGCGTGAGGTCCGACCATCCCTTCCCCCCCCACTGTCGTCGGGTGGTGGCGTCGTCGTCGTCGTCGTCGTCGTGCGTCGGTCGCCGTGACGGCGGCGGCTCTGCCATGTCCGGCTTCCTCTCCAGCCTCGGCGGATGCGGCGGCGGCGGCGGCGGCGGCGTTGGGGTAGTCGTCGGGGGGGGCGGGATAGACGGAGATGCGAGGGGGGAGGATCCTCCGGGCGATAGCGTGAAGGAGGTGGAGGCGGACGACCAAGTTGACGGAGGCGGGGGGGTCGCTCCAGTCTCCCCCGGAAAACTCATCCTTTCGAAGTGCAAGAGCAGCATCATCGGGAGGCTCTCGTCGCTTCGCGGTCTCAAGCGCGCGATGTCGTCGGGCCTTCGCGACGGCCGCAACGACGACGACGACGACGACGTCGTTGGTCACCTCCGCCCCTTCGTCGTCCCTACGGTCATTTCCGACGCAAGGGGGACGACGACGACGGGGGACACGACTGGTTGCGGCGGAGGACTGGTCGTCGACGTCACCCCCAGGCTGGTCGCGTACTTCGAGGTAACGATCCTCAGGACGCGTTCGTCGTCGGTCGCTTCCGCTGCCGGTCGATTAGCCGTCGTCGGTGGCGTCGCCGCCGACGGAAACAACCATCAGAGGATGGAGGATGCCGCCGGCGATCAGCGGCAGGAAAATCGTCGTCTAAACTTCAACCAGGTCGTTTGGATGCCAATGATGATGATGCCCGTTCATCCGTTTCCCATGGAATTCGCGTCGATGATGAACGCGTTGGAATGGGACGGCTTCCCCCTCGGCGCGGGAGGAGGACGACGGTTGGGGGGGGGAGGAGGATTCAGTCACGGCGCCTTCGCCCACCAGCGGCAGCAGGAACACGAGCGGCATCAGTACGAGATGCAGCGTCGACGCGAGCGTCGGCGACAGGAGAACGAACGACGGCAGCTCGAATGGCAGCGTCGGCGCGAGACGCAGCGACGTGAACGCGAGCGGCAGGGACACGAATGGAACCAGCGGCGCGAGGAGCGACGACGCGGCGGGGCCGGTTGGGGGGAGGAGGTCAACGCGCGTCGCGAGCGGCGAGGACATCGACACGAGTGCGTCGCCATCGGCCTGTCCACGCGAAGCTTCTCCCCCGCTGACAAGATGCCCGGGTGGGACTGCGAGTCATTCGGTTACCACGGCGACGACGGCGGTATATACCACGGACGCGGGGATATGCTGCATCGGTACGGTCCGTCTTTTGGGCCTGGGGACACTGTGGGGTGCGGATTGGAGTACAGCACGCGAAGGATATTCTTCGTGAAGAACGGAGTTTTCCTGGGGTACGCTTTCGGCAACGGATCTGGCTCGGGCAGGGTCGGAGGTGCCGGCGGCAGATTGAGTAGGGAGATCATCGACACTGGACTTTATCCCACGGTAGGAGTTGACACTGAGTGTCCGATATCCGTGAACTTTGGGGAGAGACCATTTAGGTTCGATTTGAGGGGCTTTGCTGCTGCCTCTGTTGGTGGAAAGTAGCCAGATATCTTACCAGATTTAGTGTTCTCAGTATTTATGGTGTGTATTAAGTAGCCTCCAAGGGATAGCTTTTAACTACGAAAGGGCAGGCGACTTGTCACCTGACCTCAATCTAAACAAACTACTATATAGACAAACTTGTTCTACCATTTATCGAATCCAGTCAAGAGGCTATCGCCGGATGAAAGTGCACACAACGTTTTATTGATCTGTATCACGAAAGAAGCTGGGGGGTTGATGGGAGCACACACTGCTATAGCCAAAGTAGAAGTCCTCAGCATTTGGTATTGTTTTATGACGATGACTTCAATGCTTCTTCCAACGCGATTTGGATGTGGATTTGGAGATAGGGCCGCAACATAATCTACCAACGCCACACGTCACCTTCACGAATAGGTCGATACCCGGTCAAAGGATCGCGCCTAGCTGGCCTTTCCTTGACAAGAGGAAACTGCGGAATTATGATTAGCATTCATCAACGAAGAGGAACATCATTTGTTGGCTCGCGATTGCAATAACAGGAGAAACGAAAAGTACATACAGTCTCACCCCGCGAGGATTTTCCACTTCATTAATGCGCCTTGCCGCGGACTTGCTCTTCCCCTCAAGGATTCGAAGCTTCTCGAGAAAGACATAGGCGGCTCTGTATGTCACGTTGCCACACTGGTCTTGCTTCTTCCCGCTGAGAAACGTGTTCAGGGAATTGCTGTTGATATCTCCCAACGCCGATAGCAAGTAGGCTTTGGTCATGCCATCACGCTGAAGAAACGAATTGATTCCGGCGACTACTTGGGGGCAGGTATCGTAAACAGCATAGACGCTCACGTCCACGGCATTGATGCTCCGGATGAGCTCCAATGCTCCCAGCTTTGCTTCGGTGCTATTCTTCTTGCGAGGAGGCGAATCGGTCGCCGCCCCAGCTGTTGCCACCGCAATCTTGCGCTTTCCAGTCATTTTGGCCAATTCCTTTTCGTGCGCCAACCTTGCAAGCAACTTTGCAGCCGCCCAGTATGTCCCATTCGCTGTTGCGCTCCACTGATTCTTGTAAGTGGCGGGGTCCATGAACTTTCGGAATGAGTTACTGTTGACTCCCATTTGCTCAATGATACGCTGCGGATTGCGGGGGGCGGGGATGGTCTTTCGTTGGCGTGTGATGCGAGAGCATTGTTAGAATAAAAACACAACAATGACAATCATGACTCACAGTCTGGGTCAAGGATCCCTCAGCCTTGCACTGGTCAATGTAACGCTGCAATTCGTTTCTAACCTGCTCGTATTCGCGAGAACGATTGGAGACGTCAAACAGCGTTTAGATTAAATTACCGAAGACGTCACGGAGGATATCCACCATGCACACCGCACCTACCTTGTTAGGCGTCGTCTGTTTGCCTGACTTCTCACGCGGGATCCAGCCGTATTGGTCCCAGGGCATCGTTGGAATCTCGTCGTTGTCGTCGTCGTCGGATTCTCCCGAATAACGGTATGTGTGCGCCGTCGAAGATGCGGCTGCTGCATATGTGCTTGGATATCTGCCGCCGGGATAGCTACCGCCGAGAGAGCTGTTGGCGAAGTTGTTGTTGTTATTCATCATTTGCGATTGTTGCTGCTGCTGGTGTCCGGCGATGATGCGTGCGCTCTCTGCCTCGCTTTGCGCGACACATTGTTCGGCTATTTTGGAGCAGGAAAGTAGTATTCCTACGTGGGTCCTCTCGACCAATTTTTTTGGCGCATGGCTTTGTTGCCGCGCGATGTTGTACCATGTCCTCCAGTA
>JALLAZ010000949.1:0-11110 GCA_036939755.1 Stephanodiscus triporus | reverse complement strand
ACAGATAATCTAAATCTAGAATCTTTCTTTGTGTATTTGCGTATTTGTGGTCTGCAGGGCAACAAAAACCCGACGAAATACGCAAATACGCAGAAGATGCCATCTTAAAAAATTGTTCCCACATGTTCTTCTGCGTGTTTGCGAATCTGACTATTCCTCAAAGAAATCACAGCCTTAGCCGACCTCTTGGTAGAGTAATCTTGAGAATGCCTTCCGTCAATACACGCACTAAATGAGGATTTTCCATTCTTCCACACTAAAAACAATGTCGGCAAGTACAATATGATCACATGTAATCTACATAATAGTTAATAATACGGTATGGTTGCACCCAAGAGAGAGTTCAATGATTCTGAGAGTTATCAGTTCTTATCAGTTATTGAATATTATGGTAGAAGCCAATGAAACAAGTGTACGGGCTCGTCAACGTAACTGATGGTTTGGAGGTATGCTTCATGCGACTACCCGATAGGCAAAGCTCAAAGTGGCCGAACGCGGGCTTGCAGATGGATGTAGTATAGTTAATAACGCCATGCAGATGGTACCAACAATTACGATAGGATTGAATACATCATCTGCGATTAAAATATCTTCATCAATAATATTGTATAATTCCACATGAGAGTGTGTATTCTAACGGCTTACATATTGGAAAGGCTCACTCCTCTTAAGCTAACTCAATCCGCACCCGCAGCGTTACTAAGAATCTACTCCTTAATCTCCAAAACTTGAGGCACAAGGCACCCATCTTATATTTCGTCATTCCAAACTTAAGCCAACGGACCTAACTCATGAAAAGCTTCGTGCATTGCTCTTTAGTGTCCTCGGGCGACGTCACGGTGTGACCGATGGTCCTCTCTGACGTAAAGATCTCGAAATCATTTCCGCCCTCGAACGTCTTATCGCCGAAGAAGTGAATTTCATCGAAATCTTCCTCATTCAAGAACCGGAGACAGTAAGTCTTATCCCAGCCCGTTGGGAAGAGATCGAACGAGATTTGTCCCCCAATGCTGTAGGTAAGGCCGAGATCGGCAAACTCCTTCTTCATCGCAGCCACCATATCCGCGCGAATGCCACGCTCGAGGTCGATCTTCTCGTAGTCGTTCCGTTCTTCGCGCGAGCAGTTGCGGCCGATCGGACTGATGTTCATCATTCCACTGCGGAATTCAATGAATGTTCCTCTCTGAGTAGTATTGTACGAGAAGATGATATCCGCGAAATTCGGGATGAGATGTGAACATATTATGGACAAGAGAAAACAACATGTAGATCGTCACACCTTAACGGGGATATCAATATCCGCCAAATACCTCAACGTCCAATTCACGATGCGCTTGACGTTGTCCTCGCCAAGGAACTTGGATATGGTCTGCACCTCCTGCAGCTCCCCATCCTTGTACGCCACGAGACCATTCTGCGAAAAGTTGTAGGGGAAGACGTTGACTATGCCCTCGCCGAGCTGCTCCTCCTGCTTGGGAAGATCGGACCCGCCAACGATGCCGACCGTAATCTTCGTGGAGAGGGTCTTCATGAAATCCATCATACCCGGAGTGATCTCGCCGCGTGGGATGGTGAGGGTGCCATCCACATCGAAGAGAGCAATGATCCGAGGGTTTTCGGGAGTCATGGTCGATTTTTTTTTAATGAGAAGATTACTTATGGGCGATCGATGGCATGGGTGTGTTTTTGGTTTTACGATTGTAACGGCTCGCCACGAGAATAGTTACGTACCTGAGCCTACGAATCTCATTCATTCATTGGGGCCGAGCGGAGACGGCTGGTCACAGTTTCGGAAACTAAAGAATAGTCTCGCAACTACTTCATACTACTTACGATACCCGACCCCACCACCACGGTCCACCACGGCTCACACAACTCTCACACTCAGCGGCCTCGCAGCAACCATGAGCATCGAAGCATTCCAGGGCTTTCCCCGAGACGCCGATCAGGAAGAGACGCTCGAGAGCGCCGCCGCGGGCCTCTTCGGCGACGACGACGACGACGACGGTGACGTCCTGGGATTGGACGACGGGGATGGGTTCGACCGCCGCCGCGCGGGGGACGTCGATCAGGAGAGGGGACTGCTAATGAGGTTCTGTCCCCACGATTCCTCCATGCTGTATCCTAAGGTTGGTGTTGTTTTTTTTCCGGATATCCTCATTCCGTGATCGCACGCCGAAAGCCGTCCCCCCCCGGTCGAACCCATTATTAACCCCCCCCCCCCCCACCTCTTTCTCCCTCCCAAACCTAAAAACGAACCAAGGAAAATCGTACCGAGAGGCAACTGACCTACGCCTGCCGACTGTGTCGGTACGCCGAGCGCTCCGCTGGCTCCCTCGTTTACAGGAACGTCCTTAAGAAGGAGGTGGGGAACGTCCTGCACACGGTGCCGTCGGCAGTGTCGGACGATCCGACGTTGCCCCGCAGTCAGAACGCATACTGCGGCAAGTGCGGACACAACGAGGGGGTGTTCTTCCAGAACGACACGAGCGACGCCAAGAACGACACGCTGGTGTTGATCTTCGTTTGCTGCAATTGCGATTACAAGTGGGTGGCATGAATGAGCGAGGAAAGGATAATGAAAGAGACGACGAATCATTTTAGGTGGGAACACGTCCCTCGTGGGCATTCAGGGGGCATATATTTCCCCTCTCGATTAGGACGTTCGCCGATGAAAGTTGGTGGCGTGCAGAGCGCGCGCGGGGGGGGGCGGGGGGGATGCGAATTTATTCGGGACCACACGCGTGGAATAATGGCCGCCACGTCGAAAATGGGATATTACATCGGTGCTTACATAAAATGAAAGGTTACGTAACAATGGACTTTCGTTCGAATTTGATATCACGTTTGTCGATCCTGGCCAGGAAGGGATTGTACCAACTCGCGAGGTAGAGGTAATTTCCCACGGGCTCCATCTCGGATATCCACGGCGCCGTCACCCCCCTCGCCGTCCCGTCCTCCTCCCTCGAGGCAGCACCTCCGTCGTCGACGAGGGTCTCGATCAACCCGCCCTCCTCGTCGTACACCGCCAATGCCGTCCACTTCGGAATCAGATCCACGACCTTACGGTACGGTATTATCGCGAGCAAGAGCGACCGCAGCATGGGCTTGTTGCTGAGGAACTTTATCAACGAGAACGGTCTCCTGTACGTTCCCCCCAGGGCGGCCCAATAGCACCTGGCCCGCTCCCCGTTCGGCAGGACTTCCATGGCCTTCACGTTATCCCCCGTGCCGGGCATCGACGAAATGAATGGTTCGGGGTCCATCGCGCGGGTGGCGAGGTCGTACCTGAGTATCCTAACCCCGCTCACGATCAGCAGGGCTTTGCCGTCGTGCGTGACGGCCAGCCCGTTGGCCATGTATATCACCCCCGCGACCACGTCGACAACACCATCCCGATACCGGAGCAATCTCCCGTCGGCGGCGCCGTCCATCGCTGCGTGGAATATCCTCCGCCGTCGAAAGCGCGTCGATGTCTCGGTCAGGTACACGTCTCCGCCCGGTACCCTAACGACCGAATTCAGTAGCATGAACGAGTAGTCCGGGGGGTCCGATGCCGCCCTCGTCGCCAGGACTCGCACGACGGCCGGACCGGGGCCGTATACATTCGCGACCTCGAGGAGTCCCCGGTACGCGTCCGCGATCAGGAGGACGTCGTTTCCATCGAGCCACATCCCCAACGGACGGCCGCAGATTTCCTCGCGCGGGCCGTAGTCGGGATGGTCATCCGTCGGACCCCCCGAGCCGCATTTAAGCATGGCGTCGTCGTCGTCGTCGCCGGGGGAACCCGTCCGGAGGATAGTTTCCCACGTCGGGACATTCGAATCGGGATCGCGAATCCTAACTATCCTACCGTCGCCGAGGGACGCGAACATCGTCCTCCCGTCTGGCGAGACGACGAGGCACTCGGGGTATACCAGGTCGTCCTCTCCCAATTTCTCCACGACGACCCCGACTAGTCGATCGTCGGACGCGAACGACGGCAGTTCGGGCAGGACGAACGACACGGGGGACAGGCCGAGGAGGGAGAGGCGGAGGCGGACGGCGAGCGCGGCGAACGCGACGGCGACGACGGGCAGCAGGGTTCGTGGGAGGAGCGGCATGGTGAAAATTATGTCCTGTGAAGAGTTCTACGTGCGTACCATACGTCATTTTTCTACAATCGATAAAGTTGTTTCATTCATCATAGCATAGATACTTCTCCGGGACATTGATCCTCGGCGAAACAAATTCCACCATCTCTCGCAGTACCGTGAAGACGAATCACTATTGAATTCTGATGAGCAGAGAGGGCAGAGCAATTGGACACTGCGCACCTTCAAGATAAAGAGAGGACACGCTAGATAGCGTTATCAACAACGCAGAACTACCCAGATTTACGGTATGACTAATCATTATTGAATTCTGACCAGGTGGTGAGGGCTGAGCAATGTGATACTGCACACCTTCAAAGGAATGAGAGGGATCGTTATCATAAAGATGTGCTGGATCTAGATGACAAGAATGGCAGCCAGTGGACAGACGCTGAGATGAAACGTCTGAGGGATTCTCAGATGGAGTTTGTTCGAGATTGTGAAGCGCATTCCCGCTGCAAATGGAACACCTAAAGACGGTGAGTGGGGACCTGTGTGTGCTCGCGTTATACAAACAATAAGAGGGCACAGAAAAAGAAAAGGGACGCATTCTCCGGTCAGTCCAAATCCGGGCATCAGTCTTCACGAAACGTAAGTTAGAGAGTAAGTTACCTCTCTCATCCGTTACACCAGCTATCATGACCGACGGCGCGCGGCCGATCCGGAGGAACGTGATGGCCCCAAAGGGTGAGGCGCGAATAGGTGCGGCACTGAGGAGTGATCACCGATGACAGGCCTCCTCCACGAGAAGGACTTGATCATTGCAATCGACAACGTCGGGAAAGGAAGATAACCGTCCTGAGCACTCACCGTTGAAGGTTGCTCGAAGCAGTAGAACACCATCATTCCAGCCTCCTCCAACCATCACGCGCCGATAGACGTCCATGGAGGATAGCTTTGCCAGCGCGATGGATGGGCACGCCAACTCCCATGCGTTTGTCATGGTGGGGAACGATTACTGCACATTCGGCCTGGTGAGCAAACTATACACTTGTTTTCATTGAATTCTTCTTCCTTTGATTTTTCTTCACAAAAGAACGACCGAGGCGTTAATTCGTAGATGCCTTTGTGTGTGCACTATGTGCCTTTGCAGTATGCTAGATTCAAGGAGTGGTCATCATCCACCGTACTTAGGGGAATCCTCCGTCGCGCCCATCATTGCAGCCCGTACGAACGCTTGGACTGCCATTCTCTCCCTACTCTCAAGAAGACCACATGCAGTCGGCAGTCGGCGATGGGACGACGAGTAATGCAGGGACTCGACATTATACTTCCAGCCTTGTCATAATGGCAATGATAATTTTCGCATTGAGCTTATCTTCGTCGCGCGCACTCTAACACCGGCGGTGGCGGTAGCAGAGATTGACATTTGATTTACACACCAGCAATATTCATGACTTACACGTGTTATCTACTAGCTATCACTGGGCTTCAAAACATCGTCATCGACTATTACAAGACGAGACATGACATGCAAACATCAAGACAATATCGCTCCTCTGAATCCTTCACCAAACCAAGAGCGATTATACAAAAATAAAAACACACACATAGTTCAACTTCTGCCATTGCTTTAACCATCCGTTTCGAGAGCCAGATGAATAAGTACATCCGCATGGCCTGCTAGCTTGACAGAGTCTATTCAACTTCAACCAAGGTGCTCACCATCTGCTTCGAGAGCCTCACGACGCCCACTTTGTCAGGACGATGAAAGTGGTGTTTGAGGATTAGCATGTACTTGGCACCATTGCTGTTGGGGGTGATTCCATGAACTATGTCATCCATGTGGGCTACGTCACACACCTTAATGTGAGTAAATCAGCCAACACATTTTCTAAACGTAGGTCATATCAATATGCTTACCAGTAGCAGAACCTGGACGAGCTTCGGTCTTGTGAACTCCAGCCTCATTCAGGTGAAGAACATATCCACCATCATAATTATCGTTGAGGGTGATCTCCATAGTGGCATAGTCATCCTTATGCCAGGGCACAGTGAAAAGACTCGTGCTAGGGTCTCCATGGCGAGCAAGGTACATGCAGTCAATGGTCAAACCATTAAGACTCTTCTCAAAGAAGTCAATGATCTTCATGCTTTCTTCCTTGCCAATCATTGCAACACGTTCGTCCGCATCTTGCGATAGAAATAAACAGTATGAATCAAACGTAAGTTCAATAAAAGATGTGCAAAGATTGTTTTAATCATACAGCACAGCTCGCTCTACCAACATGGAGCACATGTAGTAGGTCTCGATGTAGTAGCCGATGTAGGAGCCTTGGTCTCCTTCGAGGACTTGGAATCGGTCTCCTTTGAGGACTTGGAATCGGTCTCCTTTGAGGACTTGGAATCGATCCCCTTCGTTGCCACCTCAATTTCCACATACTCGAGGCAACCCAACGATCCACTAATGCTTAGACCAGTCAGCTCATCACCATCTATCATTGACAGAGAGGACTCGACAGCAGGATCTTGCTTGAGATGACGATGCTCAGGGTGGAGAATTCCACTGGCAGCGGTTCTTCTTTGCCACACCCCTGCTGGATAAAGAAGTCAACAAATGTCAATGTGATTGAACTGATAGGCATGGCGTTGATGATCCGCATGGTGTGTTGTGTAGGTGGCGTAAGATGTTTGTTGTGCCGATAGCCGATAGTTTTTTATAAATCCTATTTATCAGGAATTCATATTAATATGTAATCGAGAAATCCCTCAAAAACTTCCACCAATTTGCACCATCCCCGCGTCTACCGTCTCCCCAGCCAGCCAGCAGCGATAGAGCATTCAGGCTTACTTGGCGGCGCCCTCTAAAAATAATGGGAACTTCAATCTCGGAATTACTTCGGACTGGCGATAGCGATATCTTCGGCGATCAATCGCCATATCGCTCAAAAGCGCACCCTCCTCCATCCCATTGCACCCCCTCCATCGGCGATGGACACTGAACAACGCGCCGCGAGGAGCGACGGATCGACCGGGACCGTCGATGGTCAGGGCACCACGGCGATGCGAAACGCCATCGACGTGGCGTCGTTGTCGTCGTGGATGGTCCTCCAGCCCGCGTTGTCGGACCTCCTCTCCCTCGACTACTCCGACACCGACGCCGACTCCGACTCCGATGGCGCCGTCGTCGTCAGTCGCGAGGGGTCGTCGTCGTCTTCGTCGCGGGGGGCTCGCCTCGCGGATCGTACGTCGATACGTCAATTCGGATTCGGACAGTCGAATCCGACTTACATGCTCGTGATACACGACGGGGTCGGGGGGGACTCGTCCTCCTCGGCGGCGAAGGTGGTGCGACTCGTGCTCCGTCGCAAGCCCGACGCGATCGCGCATCCGACGTCCCACGACCTACGTCGGGAATATCGCGTGTTGGAGGGACTCGCGCGTTACAATGCGCGATTACTATCGTCGTCGTCGTCGTCGTCGTCGTCGTCGGGGAAAAATGCGAATTATTATTTCGACAAAGCGATACCGGTACCCCGCCCGTACGTATACTGCTCGGACGAGTCCGTGGTGGGATCGGAATTTTATCTGATGGAGTTCGTCGAGGGCAGGATCTTCGTCGATCCGAGAATGTCCGCGATGGACAGTCGTGAGGAGAGGGCTCGTGCCTATCGCGACGCCATACGCGTCCTGTCGGTGAGAGGAAACAACGCGTTTTGACGTCGTGCGTTTTTTTTCTTCCGAATCATATCGTTTCGCTCGAAATCTCGAAATTTCGTCCCTCCGATCGTTTCGTTTCGCCTTCCCGTCAGAATATTCACAACGTCCCGTGGTCCGAGATAGGTCTGGAACGCCACGGGGGCCGCCGTGTCGCCGGATTGGGGACGGACCTCGTCGCGAGGAGCGGATCGCCGACGTACGTCGAGCGTCAATTGGGCCGTCTGTTACAGGTGACGTCGAGACAATCCGAATTGATGACGGAGGGCGCCGGCGGCGGGACGGATGAAGACATGGAAGGCATCGAACGATCCATGCATCGGATGGCGACGAAATTGCGCGAGCACGCCGGACTCTGTCCTGATCGGATCGGCCTCCTCCACGGAGATTACAAGGTCGACAACCTTATCTTTCACCCCACGGAGCCGAGGGTCGTGGCGGTCATCGATTGGGAGCTCAGCACGGTCGGGGACGGGTATTGCGATCTCGCCAATTTGTGCATGATGTTCTTCATGCCCGAATTGGAAAGGGGATGGGGCATCGCCGGCTTGGGGGGTGAGTGGGATGGAGGCACGTAGGGCTTACGAACGACCATGTCTCCTCTTTCCAACACGGCATCATCTCTCCCTCCTTCTCGCCTATCCGCCCAGATACGAACCTGGAGGGGACGGGCATACCGGCGAGGGATCGAATCGTTTCCACCTACTGCGAGTACAGTCGGCGGCACCATGAAACGAAGCATCTCACGCCGCGTCTTACATCGACGCCGACGGCTCCGTCGCCCATCGTGCGCCCGGCGAACTACGAAGAGGCCGAGGCTTGGGCAGGTTTCTACCTCTCGTTCCTGTTCTTCAAAAATTGCGTCATCGTTCACGGCGTCGCCCAGCGCGCACTTTCCGGAGTGGCGAGCAGCGCGATGGCGCATCGCGTGGCGAAGTTATTGCCGGAGATGGTCAGATTGAATCGCAAGATTTGGGACGAGTTCCCTCCTCCTCCTAAGAACGGATGCAATCGAAAATACGACGACGGGAAATTCGGTGGCAGCAAACTCTGATGATACGGCGAGATGGGCCGCCCCGAATGCTTCTGGCGGCCCCGAATGCAATTTACAAGGCTGATCCAAGGGGTGCTGCGTCATGGGCTTGGAAAGTGCGCAGAGTGCTGAGTCACGGGCGGCGATGGTAACCCCAAGGGGCGCTGGGGATGACGGCTGGGGATATCATAATTGTTTTTGTTGCCGCCGGAGAGTACACCAAGGCGTCAAGAGGGGGGGAAAGTTGGGTTAGATGGGAGACTGGGACGAGTAGTGTTAGTTGGCCTACGGCGATTCCAGTGCACGTTATATCGAAAAACGCCATGTTCACGTGGAGTTGGGACGGTAAATTTCCGATGCAAGCTCTATAAATCGAGTGGTGCTTTTCGCTACATCATCGAGCTTTTTTTCGTTTTATCCAACATGGAGATATACCCCACGCTCCCCCAGACGCTCGGATTCTCGACGTCCATCCTATCCAACAACTTCCATCCGTCGTTCGGGTCCAACGCCCTGTCGGTCGTGATCGCGACGCACCCGTCCCGGCACGTCGATGCCAGCGCGCTCGACCACTTGGACGATAGTACCATCGCGCCCAACATCGGATCGTACGGCCGGACCTTCGACGTTTCCCATACCGTCGAGTAGGCGAATATCAGGTCCGTCCGCGACAGGAGAGATCGGATGGAGTCGAACGTCGACGATGACGACGATTCGCCATCGGGATCGGAGTAGGACGAGGGGCGGGTGTGGGGGAAGTACGGATCTTCCTCCGATAGCGCATTCCCGTTGTGGAACGCCAGCATCGTCCGCCCCCCCCCCATTCCTCCTCGACGACTCGCGTTCTCTCCCTCCGTCGATCGACGACTATCGCCGCCTTCCTCGCTTTCGTCCTCGGCATGGGCATCGGCGTTGACGTATTCGAACCATCCCCGATCCACGCCCCGTCGCAACGACCTGATCGCGAGGGAATGCAACCTCGTTCCGATCTCTATCCCGTGCACGTCCCATTCCAATCCCCCCTTCGTCGTGGTGGACTCTTCCTCGCGGAGGCGGTCGTCGTCGATGTCGAAGTCGAAGTCGTCGTCGTCGTCGTCGTCGGCCCGTCGACATTTCCCCTCCCCTCCCCCTCCCCCCCCCCCTCGCGTCAATGCGGCGTAGAAGACGAGACGACCGCATCCCGATCCTAGGTCCACCATGGTACATCGTCGTCGATGACGTCTTTGTTCGCGGGGCGGCGGCAACGGCGGCGGCGTGGGAACGACATCGACGAAGTCCAGGGCCCGATCGACGAGCGCGTCGAAGCTATCGAAGGGAAATTCGCCGTAGGTGTACTGTCCTCGCGGATCGTCGTTCGTCATCGCCGCCGCCGGACGACAACGACGACGACTAGTACGACGACTAGTACGACGAATAGTACGACCCGCCTCCTCCTCCTTCTCCTCCTCGTCGTCGTCGTATTCGTAGTCGTGCTCGTCGTCGTACGCCTCCGCGCCCGCCTCGTCCCGATCGCGCCCCTCGTCGGGGGGGCAAAGTATTCGATCCACCGCCTCCCGCGCGTACGATCGCGACGACGTCCCGGCCGCGACGACAGCCGCCGAGCAGTCGAGGGAGTACGACGTGGTTATCGAAGACGACGACGAGATGACGACGACGACGACGAGGATGAAAATGACACGACAGAGGATGGACGAGGAGGATGATGTTGTTGTTGTCATCTTCGTCGTGTCTTTTACATCACATCCTGCGAGGAATGTGAAAAATGTGACGTTTAGATATTTTTTTGGTACATACGGTAGAGTAGGTACTTCCTGGCGCGCCACCAGAGACGAAGTATTACAAGAGAGTCCAACAAATGTACATTGTTTTTCGGGATTCTCATATTGATTGGACATAGGAATACGTACAGCAGACGAAAAGCAAGCCAACGCATGATGGTGGCGAAAATAAATTGTTATTTGATTTGGATTCGGTAGTATCGCATCTCTTGACAGTTCTCACGCTTCACCTCGCTCACAACAACACAATAATTCAATCAACACAACATTCATTCTCATCCATCACCACCACCACCACCGCCCCGGAAAGAGCCCGACATAACAAAATAATAATTCGACGCGCCCGCAGTATGGTCGAGGAAGAACGACGACGTCCGCGCCTTTCCCCGTGGACATTCCTCGCGTTCAGCATCCTCGCGACGTCGATCCATAAACGTCTATTGTCATACCTCCTACCGTACGGTCCCGCCGTCGACATACCCATACGTCATCGTCCGAAATGCGTCGCT
>JALLAZ010000948.1:0-11115 GCA_036939755.1 Stephanodiscus triporus | reverse complement strand
ATCACTGAGTAGGTTACCACCGTGGGAAGAGTAGGGCTCAGGAACCAGCTCAATCACTGAGAGCTTGGTGTCATCACCATTGTGCTCAATCGCTGAGAGCTTGGATTTGTGTTGTTGATTGGCAGCAAATGTGAGGTCCTTACGGGGCCCATGAATAGTGTTGAGCAAGAATTTGAGCACATTAATAATATTCCCATCCTCGTCCTTGTCCAACTTGACACCTCCCATTCCATTCTGGAGCCAGATTGACCTTGGGTCCGCATACATATGCGTGTGCACTCGCTTCTCCAACTCATTCACGTTCAACGCACTAGTGGATTTATAGAGGTCCTTTACTACCACCCACCCGTACTTTTCCTTCATATCCTTCGTGGTTACGTTGCCTCCGTTCGCAGCAAGGATTAGGCGTTGGCTGTACCCTCGGCCGGATACACTGGCAAAAGCCTCATCATCAACTCGATACTCACGACAAATGAATACGTAGTAGTTGTGGTCCACCGGCACAATGGACTTGATCTTTTCCACCATTGCCAAAGCTAATGTGTCGAGATCATGTTTCATGAGGGGGTGGGGTCAATGCCAATGCCTCTTGCCCTATGCTCATTATTCTTGCCAATTTTTTTCTCCAAGAGAGCCTCGCTGGCCTTGGCATGGTGCTTGGCATTGGTCTTGGCACCGTTCTTGGCATAATTCTTGGCAAAGTTCTGCTTCTTTTGGAGCAAGCGAAAAGAATGACAGTAACAAAGAGTGTAGAGTAAATAACTGATTTTGTAACTTACCCGGTTCACGATCATCTCTTCCGACAAAACACGTTCCTTATTTTTCAAACAAGTCATCGAGCAATGATGGTTGCCATCACTGCTTTTGCAAAGACTGTTTGCTGATTTACCACAATAGCAGGTTGTCGGCATGTTGGACCGGAGACGGAGTGTTGGACCAGAACGGAGTGTTGATGCCGGAGACAGAGCATTTTGGGCCGACCGGAGACAACGCGTGCGCCCGGAGACAAGCGTTTTTCTGGAGACGAGCCTTATTTCAATTTCATTTTTTTGAAAAAAATCAAGCTTGTGCGCTTCATCTTCTCCCCCGGAAACAGAGAACGGAAGCCCAGGAAATCCATCCGGTGACTGAACTGAGTAAATGAGGAAGAAACGACCGATTTCTTTCTTAATGCAGGATTGGCTTCTTCGCGTAGTCAATACGCACCTGACCTTTCATCAATTTGGTTAGTTTGCACGAATCGTCGAAGAGCATACTAGTATGGTCACATTCCCGCTGAATACCGATTCAGATGACATCCAAATAATAAGTCCCAATATCCTTCCCGTATTTCATCTGATGACGGAAGAAGAACAGAGAGTCAAGGTAGGCTTTCATGATGTTGATTGTTTGATTTGGATTCCGTTCCGTCATCAGCCAACAAAATGTCGATCTCTCAAATTGCGTCCAGCTGTTGGCAAGCACCAAGGATAAAGAGGTTCGAAAGCATGTTGAGGCTTATCATTACTTATGACACTTATGGAATTTTTGTAATATCAATTCTCTAGTGGGGAGCATATGAAAAAAATTTCCGCGGCCTCGTCATTGTAAATATTTACTCTCACATACTATCTCCAAACATACATCACCTCCCATTCATCTTTTAAGAGATTTCACGATTGCGAGGTTCGTCGGCGTACCCCCCCTCGTCATCGCTGTCCGAATTCAATGCCAGATCCGAAATTTCTAGCTCCGCTTCCTGGTACTGCCGAACGACTCTCCTCCTGGCCATGGTCCTGCGGATGCCTGCGATAACGATGGCCACGGCGCCGAGGATAAAGAAGGCCGCAACCCCCCTGCATCCGGCGGAGGTGCATTCGTGCTTCATGTCCTCGAAGATTTCGGAGGCAAAGCTCGTCGCTACGCTACTGTCCTCCTGCTTTGGTTTGTCATTGCCGAACACTTGATAAGGATTGTTATTGCTATTCTCGGATATTTTCTTGGCTTCGATGAGTTCTTCAGTTTCTTCATTGGCAACCGTGTCGTCAGTTTGATAGTCATCATTCTGAACCTCGATTTCTTCCTCTTCCTCAGAAATGGATGCCTCCTGAACGGGGACTACCTTTTCATCAACTTCGGCCTTGCTACTCTCCGCGTTCGCGACGGGGGGCTCGGCGATGCTCCCCTCCTCATTCAACAACAATGACATATAGTCGCAGTTGCTCTCAGCGAAACCAATTCGGCCCCTCCTGTTGTCGAAGAAGACGTCGTGTCCCATCATGGCGTTCGCGCCGAGCACGCTCCCGCTGCCCTCGTCCGTGTAAAATCGCGGCACGTACTTCTCAATGTCCGGGTCGTACTCCAGGTAGTGCAACGCCGGGATGGCTAGGACGATATCCCGAGGACCGAAGGACGGGTCGATGTTCCCCGCGTATCCGGGGACGTCGTCGGGGTCGCCCGTCGGCTCGTCTCCCACGGCATCGCCGTCGTATCCCGACATCACCATGAGGATCGTGGGCAGGGCCGCGATCTCTTCTGGGGAGATCGATATCGGATTGTGATTGTAATCGTGACCGGTGAGCTCTTTCCAGATGGTCTTGAACGGGCCGTCGAGGGCCCTGTTAAAGTACGTGTCGGTCGTGCCGGAGTCGACTATGACGTTGCCACGATTCAGCACGTCCTCGCCCAATGGGAGCTTGTGCAGCCGGGTCGCGTCGTCCTGCGTCGTCTGGGCCGACCCCCCACCCCCGGCGCGGAGGTACACCGCCTTGAGGTGCACGGAGTAGAATCCAGATCCCTGTACGTTCTTCGCGAAGACCATGGGGGACTGGTGGAGGCGGGTGTCAACTCCGCCGAGGGTGATGGCGCCGGCTCCCGTCCCCTCCCTTTCGGCGTTGTCGCTCCTGCTGAAGCAGAGGCTGAACTCCGGACGGGGAATGGCCCCCTTGTTGTACATCTGCTTCCAGAAAGACGTGTCATCGTTTTCCATGCCCATGATCCCGTCCGCGAGCTGCGTGATGAACAGGCCGGTGATGGACACCTGACAACCGAAGATGAGGTCGAACGCGAACTGCGACGCCTCGTCGGGATCGACGTGGTCGATCGTGGTGTCCTCCTGGTTCGTCATGGGCCCGTTAACGGCCAGGGCGTCGTGATGTGGTCCGCCAGCATAACACAGGTCCTCGGCCTCGTATGCCGACCAGCTACTCCCCTCGGCGTAGCTCATGGATATCCGACACTTCTGCGAGTTGGCGACGGAGGCGCAGTAGCCGCGGGTGCACTCGTCGCACCCTAGAGGCCGGAAGGACGTCGACTCGCTGTGGCGGTAGTAGTTGTCGGTGTGGTACTCGTCGCCGCACCCATCGCACTCCTCGCACGGGAAGGCCGTGACGCCGGATCCGGTGTCGACGATGACCGTTTGCCGCTGGGGGGTGGGCGAGCCGACCCACAGGTCGATGTAGTGGGTGCCGTAGCCCTGGTAGAGGGCCCCCATCTGCTGCTGCAGGGCGCGCGTCCCCCGCCCGTCGCCGCCCCGTATCAGGCCGTGAGACGACGCGGCGATCATTGCCTCCAAGTCCTCGGGGGTTCGGGAGTGACGGGAGACGCCCGGGCGGGGGGGCAACTTCAAATCCCCGTCGTCGAATTCAGCGCCGTACTTGTCGCGCAGCTCGCGACGACGGCGGTCGAGGTGGGCCTTGTGCGGGATCAGGGGATGGGTGATGGTACCCGTCTCGGCATTGGCCAGGATTCGGCGTCGATATTGCTTGGCATCGGCGAGCGACGACGACGACATCGACGACGACGACGACGACGACGACGAAGCGGCATGGGCGGCGAGAATGACAACGACGAAGGCGATCATTATTTGAGAGTGGTCTATTTTTCTTCGTATGACTGTGTCGCACACCAGCAAGGTAGGATTAAGCTATGTTGTATAACCCCGCTGAAGATGGCGATGGCCTGCCGATTGAAGGTGGTCTGGGGGGCTGTCGAAGTTGTGGAATGCCGGCGGAATCATTGGCCCTTCATGGTTGGCTTAGTGGAGGCAGGCTAATTCGCATGTTCACTGTATCATACTTACGTAGTATGGTACAACGATGCATACCCGAACAGAGAGGTAGAGTACGATATTATGCTCTCTACTTAAGATACCTGATATCTCTAGTTTTCCACGTAGGAATACATAGAATGAGTATTATCACTTTACACGTGGTGGGTGCGTTACGAATGTTACTCCTACACTCTTGTGTCGCATCAGTCGCACTTCAAGCTTCAGAGGTAAGGGGTTGACATGAATGATGTTTTACATCATTCTCAGATTTGAGATGGTTTTGCGGGTTTTCTCCTACATTGTATCAGTTTCTACATATTTTCAGCACCCAGATGGCTGACCAGTTTGATAGGATATTGGACCCCTACCCGATCGCACCATCCCCATCCTTCGTCCACTTCCTGTCCTTAACTGGAATGCTCCCACCCCCGCACCATTAGCCTGGACACACTGTCGGCTACGAGCACATGTCTCGGTTTGGCGCAATTTGCCCTCTGTGGCGAGCGTCGGTCCCATTTTTGAGTGAGACGAAATTGAAGCATTTCAAAAATCGACGCCCCGGCGTTATGGACGCCAGCATAGATCGATAACAATGCATTGGAATGATGGAAAATGATGTTTTAGACTGCTATTGGATGTTATCTATACTGGGAATGATGCGAGGTGTGGGTGGATGAGGGGCAGTGGCGTAATGAGAATAGCAGTGCAACGAGAGGCAAAGGCGCCGGCAAACAAGAGGCAAAAGCGCTGATGGATGGGAGGCAGCGGCATCACAGGAGGTGGTGATGCGACAACCAGCCAGGGCAGACTAGAGGCAACTGCACCAGAGGTGACTGCGGATGGACAACAACGGCAAGCAATGAGAGCAGGCGGCAGATGGGAGCGGTCGCCGGGGAAGGAGGGGATTGCCGAGGTGGACGATGCAACGAGAGTGGGCGGCAGGAGGCAGAGACAGTGCACAAGGGATCAGAGTGGGGAGGGGGTTGCAGTCGCATGAGTGGCAGGTGGCAGACATGGATGAATGGACGACGTGACGAGCACAGGTGGTGGGCGGCGGATGATGTGACAAGTGTGGCGGACGATGACAGGCGGCGGACGATGATGTCACGCAACGAAAGAAGTTAAAAGGGGGGGAGATGGTGCAATAATAATTGTGTAACAATATTAGTCTTTCTATTATTAATTATTACATCTGTGGCCATCCCCGAGACCACCAAGATCATCATATGACCCCCCTCTCCCTTCCCCACGTTCTCCATTGTATCTGGCCCCTCCGTGCTCCGTGCCCACATCTACCCCTGTGCCAAAAATAATTCTTGTACTATTTGATTGTTGCCTGTCATTTTAAAGGATGTTGGAGAGCAGGACAGCGCGGCAGCGGCGGTGGTGGTGGTGGTGGGGGCATTCGAAGGTGAGTGTGCCTGGTATGATCGTCGACATCATGCCCATTGCGCGGTGATTGTTGTCATTGGCAACAGCGATGGTGGCAAAGGCAACGATGGCAGTTGATAGTGCCTGCTTCCGATTGAGATCAAGAGAAAATGAGTCGCACAAACAATGAGCACTGGAGAAAGGGAAACAATTGCTGTAAATCACCACTATAGGCCCCGCCTCACAAGACTACAAGGAAGAAATCCCGGATGGTCTGGGGGTCAGCAAACAATGCCCAGTCGCACTATAGGCCCCGATGTTTCAACGATGATGGAAATTGAATCGTGAAAAAAGAAAATTGAAAATCAATGTGCTACCATAGAGACGCCACATCAGCCTATTTGGCGCCCAATGCCCTAATAGATTGCATAGCCATGATCCACATAGAGAGGGGGGGTCCAATAGGGTGTTCATTTGATCTACAATGCCAAAGACTCGCCGAGATAATGGGGCTTTACTGACGATCTCGCGAAATAGTTATCTACTTAAAAAAATTGAAACATTTCAGCGGACTCAAAAGGCTGTCTAAACTCGTAGTCCTGGGCGGGGGGAGCGGCAGCATGCTGCAGCAGACCCGCCCCCATCCCCCTCTCATGCGCCTGCCGCTGCCCCCATCATCAAGCTCCGTAGGCATCGCCTTTTCTTGCAAAGTGGATAATACTTATCCAATGGTTAGACAAAAATATAAAATACAACACGATGATCGTTAGAGGCAATAAGCGAAAAAGACATCGTACACCCCCCCATAATACTATGTTATTGCTTGTATTCCTAGCAGAGTAGCGAATAAAGATTAATCTAACCTACTAGAGTACACTGAAAGCTCGATTGTTGCATATGAACAAAAAATGCCATATGTCCCCACCTCAAACGCAAGAAAAGCCTCTGAGACAAACTCAAAATGGGGTTTCTCCACACATCACAGCCGCCTCGCGTAGCTCCTTTGTCCTAAAAGACAATGTCAGCATCATCCCCAGCATCATAAGCGGCAGTAATATCCGCATCATTTCCCTCCTTAATCTTTATCCCCTTGGCGAACATCTCCGCCATCTCTGCGTCTTTAATTTTCTGGTTCTCCTCAATCTCCGTATTCTTCTTCGACTGGACGAGTTTCAGACGCGTGAAGTCCTCGCGTTCCAATTCATCTAACTCACGCTCGATGTAATCCAGCACGCGCTGAATTTTGGGAATGGTCACATTCTCTAAAGCATTGACTCGACGGTTCGTAATCTTCATTGCCTCGTCGAGGGTGACGAACGAGGTTTGGAGGGATGCCAATTTGATCAGATTTTGGAGGAGGGCGGTGTACTTCGTGCGCACGAGCTGGATCTTCTTCCCCCCCCCGACCAGTCCTAGACTGGCGTTGTCGGTTGCCGCGCCCGTCTCGAAGTAGGTGAAGACGGGAAGTTTCACTCCCGCCACGTTGTCGATGCCGGCGCCGACGCGTACACGCGCCGTCATGCTCCCCTCTGAGACCTTTTGCTTGAAGTTCCCCGCGGCGTATTCGGCCTGCGTCAATGAGAAGAAGGCCGAGGACGAATCGGAGGCCATGCCGGACTTGGTCTCGGCGATGGCTTTGGCATACCCCATGAATTTGACCTTGAGCGCGTCGGCCTTCTTTTTAAGGAGACCGTGTCCGGTTTCGGCGGCCTTCTTCTTGCCTTTGAAGACCTGCTGGTTCATACGAGTGGGAGGTACTTCCGACATGATTGCTCAATGTTCTGTGTTTTGGGGGGGAAGATGCAAGGGAAGGGGCGGCGAGAGCACAGAGTTCTCGTCACCTCATGACCGGCGGTGATTATTTAGGTCCGATGCCGTGGCTGGGTTTCAGGACGCACCAAAGCGTTGGATCTCGGATCTCGATTCACCTTTTCTCGAATAGGCCGGCCGGCTCGCAAAAGCGAGAAATGAGCTGGTAAAGGAGAGGAGGTCTCTCGGATAGATAGTTGGGCGGGAGACGGGCGGACGTATCTCTAGGGGAATGACCTCAGCGATATCCGAAGTAGACTTGACGCAGACACTGTACTGAATTCCTTTTCTTTTGGAGAAAGGTCAGTACCGCTCCATTTTTTTCAGTCTCTCAATCACAAACGAGTTTTCGTGCCGACAGAAAATACACCGCGCTATTTTCGTCATGGCGGAATAGCCTCGGTCTCAGAGAGCAATTAACCAATGGCTCAGCCAAGCATCCACACCATGCCCTCCTCACCGGCCCCTATGGCAAGGGAGGTAGACTACTACCTCAACCCCACGGAACTCTTCCGCTGGATCAACTACCGTCGATGGGACGGTGCCAAATCTCGGGCTCATAGTCATCCAGAAGAATGTTCCACCTGGATCGTCTCGAGGCACAACACCGATGGGCGGATACTATGGAGACATCTGCCATTGCATTTGATATGTATGCAAAAGGAGGCAGCATGTAGCGTACCTGATGAGAGCGATGTCGCGGTGGTCTTGGCAAGTCGACAGATGGAGCATCTCATGGATGTATTATTGGACGCATACCCCGAGGGGGCGTCGAGTCCGGACGACCAGGGGATGTTGCCATTACACCTTCTATTAAGCAAGGCAGAAGGAGAGCCTAACGAGCGGTGTATAAATCTATTACTAGCTGCATTTCCGAACGCGGTGGACATTCGAGATAAGTTTGGTAGAACGCCTAATGATATACTGCGTGAATCATCTGAAAGCGGAGGTCTGCCTGGTGGCGGCACCAGCGATCGATGCCGTGCGGCACTCCGTGCGCTTAAACGAGCCCGCCATGTCTCGGACAAGATCACCGCCACAATACGCAGTGAGAGTGCCAGCATCGTCTCAAAGGTCCAGAATGAGGCATCGAATGAGCGCAGTGCGTCTCAGAAGATAATTGTCCGTTTAGAAGAGGAACTCAATCGGTGTCGGCAAGAAATTGATGATCGAGACTCTCGTGAGAGAGATGTTCGGCAAGATATTCACAGTACAAGGAATGAGCTCTCTCATATGGAGAGCAGACTGAAAGATGTCGTCAATGAGTTGGAGGCTACTCGGAAAGAACGAGATGAGTTGTTGTCGGTTAATGAAACCATGCGTAGTCAATCAGATAGCCACGACGAGGTCATCAAACAAATCAAACAAGAGGCAGAGGAAAGCAAACGAGCCGACCTGGAGATGATTTCAAATCTCAAGTCAGAAGTTAATACCTCTAAGGCCGTGACGGAGGCTTTGGAGTCTCAACTCCGATCAAGATTCACCAATGAAGATTATCTGTCTACTACAGTATCTGACCTGGAAGAACAGCTTGAGGAACTGAAAGTTAGACAAGAACATGCCATCAAAAAACACCAGCACGAGATAGATGCTCTAGCTGCAGATAACAAGCGGCTGAAATTGAATTCGGATGAACTAACGAAGAAGAACGCCCAACTTCACGAAAAGCTGAAAGAATTGAACAAGCAAATGTCGAGTATCATTAGCTCCTACAGTGCGTTGAACTCAGAGCACGATCGTTTACTCGAACTGTCTCAAGCCTACGAGAGTAGCTTATTAGAGTCCATCCGATCAGAACGTGCCAAGATTGTTGAACACTTCAACAAACAGCGTGATACACTCGAGAAGTCATTCCTCCAGCAGGAATGTATAATCGAAGAGTCTTTGCAGTGCCAAGATAAACTTATGGCCAACGTCAAGTCCGAACGTGCCAGAGGAAGGGGGACAGTTGAAAAATTGCGCAATGAATTCCAGCAGCTTAGAGCTGCCGCGGCTGAGAGGGAACGGATGATTCACGTCGATGAATTAGCGGCGAGCCGCAGGACGAAGCGAAATAGCGAAAACAAGCCATCCGCGTCGCCTACTACCTTGGCTTCCTCCTCATCGGCAGGGTTCGAGTCTCGAAACCCACATCCATCTCATTCTCACCATCGACCGTCGCGACCATCTTCACTGCACTCAACTACCTCGTCTTATTCAACCACCGATGGTCATCTTGTGCGTTTGCTTGATGAAAGGGCTGCCGCTCAATCCGCACCAGCTAAAGATCCTATCCCTGGCCAATCCCTTTCAATCGCTCCATCAAATTCTAGTGCCCATCCACTGCCCTACAACAAACTACCCCTCCCTCGTAATATTTCTGGTGGGCAGCATCATTCCCTAGGTCCCACAAGAAGGGAAGGACAGAGAGAACGAGGGGGGCCGATGATCGATCGAGGAATCTCCAAGAGTGCATCCATAGGCACCTACGCCAGTAGGACAGGAGGGGATTGCTACAGTCTTGAGCAATACTCGCATGATGCCTCTGAAACTTCTAGCCGGTATAGTGAGAGCAGCAGGACCACCTACACCACTGAAGGGGGCGAACCTCCTGCATATCATCATCACCATCACCAACAGCAGCATTCGTGGAGACAAAACGATTACGGACGGAATCTCCAGCATGTAAATGAGTCCAATAGTTACGAGAGTGCGGATGAGTAGAGGCACAAGCTGATGCGTTATCGTTCATCGTTTCATAAAATTAAGAGAGTTCCTCGAATGAATATAAAAAGGCATGCTGGAGATATGAACTCATTCAATCAAAGAATGCCAGGTACAAAAGCGAGTTGCTCTTTTACAATTCAGATAAATACTTATATAGGTATTTAATACTAAGAATCTCTAGAGATACCAGCTGATTTACGACATACTTCCTGAAAACCGGGCGGCTCCTAGAACAGCCGTACAATATCTAAAATAATAAAACGGGGACCTCCTCACACAGAACTAACCGAAGGTTGTTTCATTGCGCTGGCAAGATTGAAGTTGCTGGTACAGGAAGGAGCACGACTCCTGATCCCCCTTGTTCTGCTTTAGACAGTCAAAGAACATCTCCTTATCGTAGGCGCAGGGTCCCTGGACCTGCTGCTGACCCATCGCCGGCGCCACCGCCACCTGCTGCTGGTCAACCTTCGGGGCATCGTCCCCCCCGCCGCCGAACGAATTGGCCACTGCGCCGACGGCGCGGTGGGCGATCGCCGAGCCGGTCCCGAATGCCATCCCCTGAGCGATGGTCGACCCGATGCCGGAGAGCATACCCCCACCGCCGCTTGGGGCGGGGGCGTGGGACTGCATGGGCGCGGGAGGATGGGCACTCGCCGCTGGGGCAGGCGGGGGTGGAGCCCTCCTGGCCGGCGCGGGCGGGGCGGGGGTCCTCTTCGCTCCGAAGAGTCCGCCACTACTGCTGCTGCTGCTGCTGCTGCTACCACGTCGAGAGCGCTACAAGACACGTGGGCGGCGGCGGAGAGAAGAGGGGGGGGGGGGTCCAGAGGCAAAGAGAAGAGACCGTTTAGTAAAAATCACATAACAGAGTGTGAAGACGGAAGATTACCATTGACTTACTGCCATTTTGATTTTTGATTATCTCTTATCGCTTTTACTCCTATTTTTAAGTTAACCCTCACCCGTTTGTGGTGCTGTGTCCTGAAGCACGAATGCCGATCTTCGACGAAGAAAAGAGGTCGTCTGTCAGTGACGGACGGAAGAGATTCTCAGCGCGCATGGAAATTCTACCTTTTTGGTAGAATGAATTCCTATGTAGAATCATACGACTGGTACATATGCAGTTTATCCTACCGTAAAACACGCAGTATAAGAAGAACGCGGTATAAGAGAATCGCGAGAAAGATGGATCGTACATACGA
>JALLAZ010000947.1:0-23064 GCA_036939755.1 Stephanodiscus triporus | reverse complement strand
TGAAGCAAATGCACGAGCATGATTTGCGGGAATTGAGTGTATGGGAGGGTGCAGAGGATACCACAGCAACGTTCCTTGATGACGCTGATCCTGCACTCGATGTCGCCGACATGCTTCGAGGCAGCAGTAGTATTGATAATAACATTGGAGGCATGATCCGTAGACCTTGTTGAAGTCATTGTCCATCAGAATTGCTTGAACGGTGAACCCTGCATGAGCATAAACTGTCATAATCCATTGAAGGAGGAAGCCAAGTTTGGAAGCTAAACAGCGTGGGACGATTTCAATCGTTGCTAGGTCAATGTTTCTAGATGATGAGACAAGGAATGGGACTTTGTTCACAAACATGACATCCGCAGAAAGTGTGACGTTGCATTGATTGGATAAGATTTGCTGTGGTATCTCCACAAGTTCCATGCTTTTACCCCTTATGTTGACCAGGTCCAGGCCAAAAATTGTGTGAGCATTGGCAATATCAGTCGGAGTGATAGGGCAATCTTGTAAAAGATTCTGACGTACCAGGCCTTGGTAGTCACGTTCCGTGGGGGTGCCGATCATACCCATGAGACGGCGAGCAAGAGTAGCACGTTGGACCTGTTTTTTTGTAAAACCTTCATAATTCCCCCGGATCGTTTGGACAGGTGAGTGATATGTGAGTTCGGCATCGTTGACAAGAAGAAAGGCAGCCTCAGGGCACTCTTGAAGGTTGAGGGCATGCAAGCCCTTCACAGTTGGGGCAAACTCGAGGACCCCTGTGTCAGCGGAGCGACAAAGTGAGAAACGGCAGACCGATTAGACAGGGCATGAGCATGAAGATGGGCGTGCACGTCTGTCAGAGGAGTGACATACAGAGAGGCGCGCACATCATGATATGGAGGTGGTTGACAAGGAAAAGGATTCATGTGACAACTGTCACCGTAGGGATTTCAGTGTTGATCCAAGATACAAGTTGACATTTACTGTAGTCTTGAACGAGGAGATTCGTACATGCAAGCTCGCCAAGGTTAAACCACGACGAGTGGATGATCAAGTAATATTTTTCACACTGTGTCAGGAATGTGAACGTTGCCTTAAGAAGACTCCAGATTATTCGTCCATGACTTCATCTCAGAAGGCACACATGTTTGACTGGAAAAACATCTGGCCTTCATTTTTATGGGACATTCTAAGTGGATGTAATGCATCAGATAATGTACCATATCATCAAATTGAAGGTGCAGAGACTTTGTGGCGGATGATATGTGCATCCATGAGAGAATATTGGTTTGAAGCCATCGGTATCATTCAGTACCGTTACCGTGGCAATATTATAAAACCCTATGATGGATGTACCTTAGACCAACCAAAGCCGTTCTTTGTTGATCGCACAATGGATGTGGATAAATTTTGGAACAATATCCATAGTTTGGATTTGAAGAGGATGCTGGTTGAGTTGAATTCTGAAAAGCCTTCATTGATACCAGATGTGCTGTGTCCGTGGGGGTGCACCGAATTTTGTTTTGAAGCGGGTCACACAAATCTTGGCATTTTGATACAGCATCACCTGCGAAAGGTTGTACTCAACTTTCCCACTGCACAATGGTATCGAAAAATTCACTTTGTCGAATCATCTCGTAATGATTATATTTGTGAGGAGGAAAATCGTGATCTTGTTCTGATGAATCCTAAGTGGCCAGTGCAACCTTGCGTGGTATTGGAGGAAGGAGAGGGATTGATGGCAATGGTTTGCCGACATCATATGAAACATTCCGACACAAAGCGGTTATACTTGCATCCTCCTCGTAAGCCTAACAACATCTTGAGTTCAGAACGGTCTGACCAGCTGTGTCCGTGTCAGGCTCAGCCTAGAACAGTTGGTAACATGAAAGCTTCCAAGTACAACACCACCATGATGATGACATCCCAACAATATACGTTCAGTGGAGCAGACTCTTTTTATTTAACATCAGAACCACAATTTTCAAGCCCTTCAGTCATGCTGATGATGCACGAGACGCAATCAATAGCTAAGCGTAACGACATTAATTCGTTGATATCGCAGTTTGTGAGAGATGGAATGATGAATGCAGAGCTGGCAAAGAATTTACGTGAACGTGCTGCCGAGGATTACCCTGAAGGTAGTTTACAAAAGTATATAGAATCAGCAACCTATGTTAACTTGAGAGACTGTATGCTCTTTCAGAAAAAAGGGAGAGACGAATCAGTTGATGTAGTAGTTAGAAGAAGTGTCGGATTTGGTCGATATCGGGAAGAAGTGACCACATGTGGGTGCTCTTGGTTGCCTACAATAAATGCCATTCAAATGGAAGATTCAAATGGACATGGCTATCCTTTTACCCCCGTGGAGAATTATAAGAGTACAGGAAAGGGGGAACCAGCAATGATGCTGTGGGTCTTAATAGGAGCAATAATGGGGTGCAAAGATCTGTACGAGGCAATTGCAGAAAAGAGACTACCATTTCGATATGATGGATGGGAGGGTCACTTTCTTACCCATCTTTGTTTGAAGTATGCAAAATATGCTGACATAAATGTGAAGAGTAGTAGTGGGTCTCCATTCAAGGCAAGCCAAAACAATACTGTAGAAAAGTTGTTGGATAGGATCAAGAAATTCATGCCACAAGACATGTTAGAATTTGAAGGGTCATCCTTCGAAGACAGAAATCTTTTCTTCAGGTTCAATATTGCATATTGGAGGAAGTTATTCCAAGTGGCCGACTACCCTTCCATTGATATTGTGTCAAGTATAGAATATGCTGTGTCCAGTATTGGAAAAGATATAATAATTGTTGTTGAGACAGAATTGCAGGACATATCCCATAAAATCGAGGATTTTGTTTCAATTGGGCATATTGTGTTTGAGGCCAGGGTGGTGATTGCCATTGATGCTGAGGCAAATGAGACTTGTCGCCCGGGAGCATTTACAGGTGTACGTTGGGCTCGCCACGGAACAGGTTTTTGTAAATATTGGAAACAAACGAGGAACAGTAAATCGAGTGAGGTCATGACGCATCATAGTGCTGATGATATCAGAATTGCTGGTACTGCATATGCATTGTTGACAGTTTATGTGAGGGTTCAGGATTCACAAACGAGTCGATACAAATTAAACTTTTTTCATTCATTAGGTGGACAGACACACGTGTTTTGCAGCTGCAACACATTTCCTCTTATAATATCAGGAAGACTTCGAAAGGACAAAAGGCTATGCATGCAAGCTGGTTGTACAGGAAAAGAGAGATTTGTTTGCAGTAACAACTCTTGCAACACTCGCATATGTAGGCAATGTTTTGATGGACTGCCAATGACAGTAGCAACCACCTTTTCTCCTGTGCCTGAGGCCAATGAAATTAGCGAAAGGAGTTCAGCACCAGCAGCTTTCCCATCTGTAAGTCATCCGACCGAACAAAATTCTGAGACACCAACAAACCTGATGCTCACACTTTCCACAGCTTCCAAATAATGCCGTGCCTTCACAAGGCGGACATGGGGAACTAGATATTGCCATCGAGACATTTTCTGATTGCGACAGGGGGCAGTTATCCGATGAGGGAAATGATGATGATCTTGGTTTACGCGACATTTTAGTTAACCGACTTCAAGACAATGAATTTAACGATATGGACAACGATGGCTACATTCTAGGTGACTATCTGACAAATGCTCACTATGACATTCAAGACATGCCGGCATGTGACATATTTGATGGCCGTGAAGAGGAACAGCTTCCCACAACAGATGCGGGAAATGTTGCGTTATCTATGGTATCTCGTGTAAACGAGCTACACAGTGTTCCAATTCACGTTCTGTTGAATCAAGTTGGGAATCTGTGCAATAGATACAACCATCGTATCACAGGAACAAGTCCTCAACAGAACTGGGTTCAACGTTTTGTAGCAAGACAATGTGGTGTTTCTTATCCCTTTATTTATCCAATGGGCACTCTGTTTCCTCGCCATTTCTATTCTCAGGCAACTAATGATATGTGTGCAATATTAGGTGATGCCCCGCTCTTCACATACTCCCACATTACTCATCCTTTTGGTTTTGCGTCCAACTTGCAGCGAGCCCGTTGTCTCCTGACTAGTGCAAGTTCGTCGGCTAGCACCTGTCCTTTGACATGTGCATATCTGTATGATGTTCAGAGTAATGGAGTCATGAGTAACATAGACTCAAGGCTAGCGGAAAGAAATGGATTCGTGGTTGACCTATTAAGTCCCCATGGCATGTCTGTCCGCGACAAAGACAGAACTAATCTATCCGAGGGTCTTGATAGTCGTCAAGCTGCTTTAAATTTAGCTGGTGCTCAGCCATATGTGAAGTTTGATTTATTTCTCACGTTCACGTGTAACCAAAAATGTCATCCTGGAGTGAAGCATCTTCACGAATGGAAGGAGGGCATGGAATGGAGCAAGTATATACCAAGATATTCACGCATGACAATAATGCAACACAATGAGATAAAACGATCATTTGAGCTAGCATATGGAGCAATTTTGGGTAGAGTTTGGTACGAAGTAAGAAGGATATTTCTCAAATACCTGACATACAGCAAGACTTCGGTGCTACGCAAAGTGAGACACGCCTTTTGGAGAGATGAATATCAGGATGATGTTGGGAATCTTCCACACATTCATGGGATGATAGCACTTGATAAGGACACAATGTCGGATAAGGAAGTAATCGATTTTGTCTGTGGCTTAATAAGGTCCAACGTTGCATCACTGTTTTCAACAAGAGAGCTGGATCGTTACGTTGAGCTCGGGATATTTAATAAGAAACACGATTGGTTTGAAATGACAGAACTCGCAGAAAGAATTCTTCCACACAAATGCTCCAAAAGATGCATGATAAGAATATCAGACGGCGTGGGTCCTGAGTGTTTCCAGTGCAAAAAGCCACATCCAACAGCAGGGAGGCGAGACCCTTTGGAGGATGAATTCAGGGAGACAAAATTCTCATTGAGTCCAGAATGTATGGAAACGTTGGAGCGTATTGGAATATACAAGCCTCCTGTGGATGAGGCAATGAAGGGAACTTTTGAGAATGAATTGTTCAGACCCACACGTCATTTTGGGCGATGTGATCCAAAAGCAAAAGAGAACATGTCACCCGTTATCCCTGAACTGTTTGGTGCAACACAGTCAATGCAGAATGCTCAAGTGATGACAACTACAAATGGTGTGGCACGCTATGTTGTGGCTTACGTCACAGAGCGTGATCAGAATAATCAGGTTACTGTTGCTCCCAGTGTTCACAACAGCGCAAACATGCAGGTAGACACCAGATTTTTGCATAACACCAAGATTACTCGTTCTAGAATCAATGAAGATAATGCACACCAGAAATCAAATCGTAAACATCGACCGTGCGGGAGAGCTGTTTCGTTTCCTGAAATGCAGCAGAAACTTTTGGGTCAGAACGAAGTCATGACAACACTAGCATTTGTTCACATTAACACAATGCCATTTGAACAAAGGCAAACAACAGTGGTCAAGTTGGATTCAAAAGGAGCGTTGCGTCTACCACATGAATCGAACAACGATGTTCAGTCGTCGGTGTCCACTTCAGAACTTGTTCGTCGAAGGAAGAATTTTCCAGAAGAACGTCAATTGACTTCAAGTCAACGTCTACTGTATCGTAACAATGGCGCAAAGACAATTGGGTATGACATGGTAACACAATTTGGCTTGCGTCCAGTTGAACTCCTAGAATTATTCTCAACCCTTGGAAACTATTTTCGATGGTTCCATATTGATGCAGCACCATTGCCAGTGACCATTATGGAAAACCTTCTCTCTGCAGAGATACGTATATGTTGTTGGATTGACTGTCTTGGGCGTAGAATACGATTACGTCGTGAAGCATTCGATGAGGTGAAGGCATATTTGGATTCAATTGATACTTTGTCTATTGTCCACGTGCACTCTGATGTATTGAGAGTGTTGATTTTAGCATTCATAATGAATGACGGAGACAGAGACAGTATCTTTGTTTTCGAAGATGGGCGAAAAGATCTTCCCATACCTATCTACTCAAGTTTGACTCCACAGAGTGCAGTTGCATTTATTCTCCATGTCATGTTGGTGTGCGGAAGCTTTGAGACGGAACTCGACTTGATAAGGACGTCGTCGTTGCGCGAAAGCTTAATCGTTGCAAAGTTAATTGGAATCGAGACAGACAGACTTTCTCTCCAGATGTATTCAAACAAGTTGATGTTACATGTGATAAATGATATATTGCCAAGCCAGCCAGCATCAATGCGACGTATCGATGGATACCTAGTTGCTGCAAAAAATCTTTTTGATGGTGTTTTGATTAGCAATGATATTCCAGTGACAGAACTGCCTCCGTGCTTGTTGACCGAGTTGTTATGTAACAAAGATGTTGTTCTGCAAGCATCCTGGGATGTCAGGAAGGAAAATCAACTTCGATCAATTTATTCCACCCTTCCTTCGTGCGAATTTGTTCCTTCTCGAGAGGCAATCAGAGGATGTAGTAGAGAAGCACCCACAACGTGGCTTGTGTCACCATTTGATGCATATGTTCAGTTTGAGGGACAAAGTGATCAGTCTTACATGGAACAGAAACTTGCAGTCGAAATTGGCATTCGTTCAATTGACAAATATCTGCAGCAGTTGGGACCACGTGCTGCAACACAAACAAAGAACCTTTTAATACATGGCGTTCCTGGAAGTGGCAAGTCTTATGTGGCACAGTATCTTAATTTGTACGCAATTTCCAAAGGGCTTAGGCTGGTTCCAACATCGATCATGGGTGTGCGAGCGACCAATTTGGGAGGCAAACATATGCATAGACTGTTTGGTCTCTCAACAAAGAAGAATGCAAATGTATCTCGCATGGCAGAGCTTGCAGTGGACAAGTTGAACAGAAAAAGTCAACTGTGTTATTTACACACTTTACTAACAATCGATGTATTACTTTTTGATGAATTTGGGCAAGCGTCTGCCGAACAGGTGAAGACACTGGATATTCTATTACGCAAAGTTCGCAACTCTAACATTCCGTTTGGAGGTGTCTTGTTTATTTCAACAGTTGATCCAGCTCAGTTTGGTCCTATCAAAGGACTACCGCTATTCCTGTCATCTCATATCCTCACTGACTTTGTTATCGTGGGCTTATACACTTCTGTGAGAGCACAAGGAGATGCTTTGTTTTGTGAATTACAGAATATATCACGCATGAAGCCGTCCCTACTGATAGGAAATGGGGTGATAGAGGCAAGGTTTAAACATCTGCTACGGACTTGTCTGACATTTATGAGAACCTGGGACGAAGTTGCACCGGATGTGCAACGGATGTATGCTAAATGCAAACCTGCACAGGAAGCTTCTATCGAATATGTTCATAGCTGCCAGCATCAATTTGACATCAATGGTACTCCTTACCGAATGAGTATTTCAGAAGACTATCAAAAACCTGTTGGATCAAGAGCAGAAATGAAGCGAGCAACATCTTTGAAATTGATACATCGTATCAATAGTAAGGTCAAAGAACCGCACAAATTAATTATGTTTCGTTGGGCACAGTATGAGGCCACCGTTAATGGAGTTGGGTATGGGCAGTCACAACTACTTGTTATGTCAGATCTTCCAACTATGGCAACAATTATCGGAAAACACCCAATCGAGATGCTTGCTGCACCAAGTGGAATTACACATCTCAATACAAGAAATGGCCCTATCGATACTGAACATCTGCTACAAGTTGGATGGAAACGCGTCATTGTTAACTGTGCTCCAGAGAGAAATGTTACATTGCAAGGAGTTATGGGTTATCGAAAACAGTATGCTATGAGGCATATTGGCTCGGGGACAATTAACAAACAAACAGGCAATACCATCGATGGACAATGTGCAATTGAGATGTCCGAGGCATGCTGCCCGTGGGCAAAAGAACAAATTGTTGTCATGCTTAGTCGTACACGCATTGCATCTGACACAATAATCGTTGGCGAGACAAAGTTTGCAGTTGATAAAATTTGGAACCTAATCACCATTGGAACACAATGGACTGCATACATAGACCAGCTGCTGGATAGGTTGTCTGTGAATGGCAATGGTGGTTCCATTCGTGATGTGGACACAGTAATAAGTTTTCCGAACGTGTATCCATACAGGATAAGTGATATATCATTGCCGTCGGACTCCACTGGTTTTGTATATATGCTGGTGTCAGTGAAGGACTGCTCAAGAACATATGTTGGACAAACGGAGAATATAAGTCAACGGTTATATCAACATAACAAGGGTTGGGGAGCTGTGGGCACCGCTGATCCGCAATATAGACCTTACGCTGTGGCGGCATATATTTGTGGTATGGGACATATGAACCGTGTAGAACGTGAAGGGATAGAGAAAAGGTGGAAGATTTACAACCGTGCCATCATGCAAGAATCCAGCCATGGACGAAATGATGTGATGGACAGAATTGAACAAGGACGTCGTATTGTGGTGGAATATAATGAGGATCAACTTTATGAGGAAATGTTCATCCGTTTTGTGATAACCATCGATAGATCATCAGTAATACCATGATGGGAATCTCCATTTTCAATTGAAATATATTCAACAAGAAGGACATGCAAAAACAAATGAACACACTAGACTCCATCATTTGCGCAAATGTTATAAATTAAGATCTATTTGCAGACCCCGTTCCATTTCCTTCTGATTGTACAGTTGTGATGAAGTTGTACACACTTTTTGCAAGGTCATTGAGAATGAGCAAACCAACACCATCAATTATCTTCAATCCGCTGTGTACAATCGGCCAAGCATAAATTGATGGCTGCCCCCAATATTTCATATTTTTCCTTACGAGCTTTTTAATTCTATTGCCCACCATTGTTGTCTCCATGTCCACTAAAATTGCCAACCCCACTCTGCCCATTTTGCTATCACTGATATCCAGAATAGGGCAATCAAATCCCATAATTTTTTCATTCACAAGGGTGGTTTCAAGATGAATACATTTAGAATGATAATGTGTTTCGTCCATCGTAATGGTGCCTGTGATGTGTACTCCCCTTTTCATGTCTTCCTGATCTTTCATCTTTGTAAGAGCCTTAACTGTGGCTATGTATCTGCATGTTGCTGTGTCTGATGATGAAGGATCAACACTGAAATCCCTACGGTGACAGTTGATTGCCACCATAGTATCTTGTATGGCACTTGGGGGGGGATAGATTTGGATCCTATTGCACGTGAGATATCCTAATCTTCCTGGATCACTTACTTTTCCACCAATGATAATGTTCTTGATACAATGATCCTTGCAATATGTTACGAGGTCGTTTACTTGGTTCAGTAATTTATTTTCAAAGCTCCTGAAGCGTGATAAGTGATACAAATACAAAATCAGAAGAGAAATGATCGAACAATAATAAATTGAGAAATGTTGTTGACGTACTCCTTTTTAACAATGCGTATGCAATTCGCAAACACTTTGTGCAGACTGCCATCCCTTAGTACTGCACTTCTAACCCCCAATGATTCTTTATTACTATTATCTCTGACCACCATCTCCCTACATAATCCGATGGAGAATGGGACCAACTCGTGAAGTTTGTAGCTTGTTGTAGTTTCCGTCTTTCCTGACTCAATGATCAAATCAGGATAATCCTTTACAATGTCTTCATACACTCTCAATATTTCTGCATCGACAACATCCTCAATTGAAAGATTCAATGTGTGTACAGTACTAGATTCTTCATTAACACTTTGATATGATGGAATCACAAGTAAGATTCTGTTGGATTGGCTGAACTCATAAAGATTGCTCCTCTCTGATAAAAACAAACGGCTCTTTTGTTGGTTTTTGACCGCTCTAATTTTTCTTTTTTCTCCTCTTGACATGGAATAGGGTTCAGCAGAGCGCTGCTTCTTATAATCTTGTCCGTCTTGCCCGTCTTTGTCAGGTTTGGCGCCACCAGTATTCTCGTGTGATTCCTCCGGACAGTCCAAGTCCACAGTGTTGTACGCCCCTTCATTTTGCACCATAGTAGAAAGAAATCCACTAAATCCTCCCGGGCTTTCGATGGAAATCGAAGAGTGTGTTTCTGTAGACTGTGATTGGATGGTGCTGCTCGCCCGGCAGTATTGCTGCACAGGATTATATGCGCCGCCTGCAGCCGACTTTGATTTATTTATTATTGAATCGTCGTACGGAAATAGTGGAGATGAATTACCTGCAGCTGACTTTGATCTGGTGTGTTTTTGCATGGGAGTGATAAGTTTGAATTGATTTGATGGCGTGGTGTTGGTATTTATTGGGGATAAGCTGGTGGAACTATCTCCTTTGTTGTAGGTTATGCTGAGTTCTAGTAGCTCCTCTTGGTTATTCTGATTATATGCACCGCCGGTGGTGTTGGTGATTGGGGAAAAGCTACTGGTGTAACTCTTTCCTGTGCTTAATTCAGATAGTGAATAATATCTATCAAGATCATAGTCCGATAGACCATCAGAGGGGTCTTTTTCTTCTTCTTCTTGGTTGGCTGTGTCAGCACACATGAAATCTGGTAGCTTGCGGTTTGAGTTTGAGGTAGAGGTGAACAGGAATATTCTGGTGTTATGTTAATAACTGTGAGTGTGCTGAAGACATGTAAAAATCTAGAAGGAACCTGTCATCTTCTCTTTTTTTGTTGTGTGATGTTTTGAGACAAAACATTCTCTGTCTATCGTACTTACTTTTACTATTTTATTCAAAAAATATGTATGTATGTTGTATGATGGTTACCTATCAACATGTGCTTACGTACTAACAACTGATCCCTTTCTCAACCTCCATCATTTTTTGCCTGTGTGGTTTCAGCATACCTCACCCCCTCTTCTCAACTTCCATCTTTCCCCACTAATTGATATAGGATCCAACAGCAATATCTACTTAAAATGCACCTCTCGTTTCTTTTTAAACGCAGGGAACTCTTCAATTGACGTATCTGATTCCCCGTGAAGTATTTCACAACAGAACTAGCATGCCACACCATTTGTAGTTGTAAATACTTGCTCACTGTGATTAACGGTGTTGCCGTGTGAGATAATTTGGGGATTTCCGAACATTGTTTGCCACACCATTTGTAGGTGGTGTTAGTACTTGTGAAAAAGGCTGAGTTGGCTGTGTGTTGGCAAACAGTTCACGGAGAATGGTCGAACTATCCTCAATATTGTATTCAAAGTTTTGTACTGAACGCCAGAGATCGATCTCATCATACTGCAAATAATATAGACGCTCTCGGACATCATCCAAACTGCGCTTTGTCTCGCGCACAAATTCTTTGACACACATGTATGCCGCGTCGTGGTTTCTGTAATCAGTTGTGGTGCAGCATCGGGCATCAGACTGTGCATGTGGAAGAAGAATCCTTTCAATGATTTGAATGGTCGATCTCATATCTGCTGGGTGCGGAATTCCATCACCCTGAATTGTACACACACCATCCGTGTCAAATGGCATCGTATTCATCTGTAAAGCGGGGCGATTGGGACAGATGAGAGGAGTATGACCATCAGTATATGTTTTGAGGCGAAACCATTCTGCAAGTAGATCATTGTTGTCCACAATGAGGGCACCTAAGTGCGCTCGGATCCTATCTTCGGCATATGCAGCTTCGATTTCGGCAACGCGAATTGCCCCAGCCCCTCTTGTGTGCCGTTTTCCAGAAAGTACATCAAAGTCGTGGAGGCGGCGTCTATTGATTAATTGCAGCTGAGAAAGATAGTTCACATGCAAATGCAACAGTGGAAGTTGATCGTTGATCAAAAGGAGAGTGTTGCGTATGTATGGCCTTATGTGGGATTTCGGGGTGTAGGTGTAATGTCTCATGACGGAGTTGTACTGATTAGATTTATGGAACAAATAATGAGTATAAATCTCCTGACGAAGCATGGTCACCATCAGTTGATATATTGGATATAATATCAGCCTTCTCAATGTGTAAGGTGACTGATGCCTTACATTGACGCCTGCTACTGTTGCTGTTGATTACGATCTACAACTGCACTTGCGAATGGTGACTGACCTGTCATGATAATGTTAGATTTTATTTGTGAAGATGACTGACGCTTTCTTATCCTGAAACATGTGCACCTACCTAGCTCCAGCTAGCTAGTGGGCTAGCTAGTGGGAGTTTGACATAAATATTGCAACATGGCAGAATTATCCAATGAAAACTCGCCCTCCACAGTATCCCCCACAAGCACCAGCACCGAACCAACTGTTGAGAAGAGCAACTTTCCAAGAGAAGATTCTTCAAGAGAAGATGGAAAACGCAAACCCAACATCGGCTATCTCCCCGAGGACTCTAAAAGAATGAAAATTGTACAATATGTAACGCAGCCATCATTTGAACAAAATGAAAGCAACATCGGCGAGAGTTTCGATGATAACAATACTGCCTCCATTACCGACAACAATGAAGTCGTCCATAAAAACACAAGTGTTAACACTGATGACTCTGGCTCAGAGTCTTCCAGTAACAGCCCTGGGTTCACCCGCCGTGAAGGGCCGCGTCCGAGTGAACTCTTTATCAATGATGGTTCAAGAGAACGTTACAACGTGAACTGGTCGTACATTAATCTCGCTCAACTTCAGTCAACAGAAGATGTATGTGTGGTGAATAAAGTAATTCTTTTCCAAGTACTATACTACGTCCTTGCAAAGCAAGACAGTAAAGTTGAATACACGAACCGCAGTGGCAAAACTTCACATGCTACTTTTGAAAGGATGTTATTTGCCATGGATTTACATGCAAGGAAGGGAATGAATGTGTGCGTCTTCCTCCTAGGGAAAAAGCAAAATGCTGAAATATTTTCTTCCTGTCTAGACCAGAGAGACACATCTACATTTGGTAAGAATTACATTTGCGTCTCTTGGTTATTATCGCTGCAATCAAAATCCAATCACATATACCGTTAGCTCCTGGAGCATTGTTTACAGTAGAAAATCCAGCAATTGTACAAAAGTGGATGGCCAATTTGACACTACCGTTAATCTTCACTGCCCAATCTATCAAGTCTGTTTTGCATGCTGAAAGTAATTTATACGAAATACCACCTGTCCCGCAATCCAAGAGTCAACATGGTTTCATTCTTAGAGGCGTGGATATCACATTGTTGAACATGCAAGTGACCAATATAAATTGTGGTGGAGCAATGTGTGATGGTCTCAACATGTACCAAAATTCAGTGACAGCAGATAGATGTCCATGCTACAATGTTCTTGACAGGGAGGGTAAGGTCTGTTTGGTTTTGTCTCTAAAAGTTTCTGATACAAAGAACAACCTACAATTTTGTGTCCACAATCACACAAGCAAATCTTTGACGCAACTGTTTATGAAGCGCATACCAAAGGGTGCGGTCGCAGCTACTATAACAGGAAATCAGAAGCACATGGGCAATCTTAGTACAAAAGTAATGGAAATGCTTGCATTGGGTAATGAGTATGATGGGTTTAACATTTCAGGATGGATCAAACGCGGCACTATTGCCGATTCAGGTGTTGTACAGCCGCCAACTGGGAGCAAATGGGATAAACCTCAGCAGGTTGACTCCGGAGGACTGACATATCATTTAACAAAAATTGCGTATGCAAGTCCTCCTTCAGATAGGATGCTTGGTGATTATCAGTTTAATGCAGGAAGCCTTGTATAACGCCAACAACACGTTGCCAGTATTGGATCAGATTTTGAAATAGATATGATAATTAGGGATTATACGTTATAAAGCGCCACACGACTTGTTGGACATGCGGCATTCTTATTTTAACACAAGATGCATTCCTTTTGTTATTGGACGGCTTCTTTAAAATGGTACCCTTAGTTCTTTAGTTGGTTTCTTACTCACAATTGAAGTAAGACGCTCTGTCAACATTTAGGATTTGATTGAATTAAGGTGCTCTGATAGCGTGTAGTAAGAGTTGATTTGAACTCAGGAGCTAAAATTAGAGTTTCAGAAAATAGAAAATGTGGCACGATGTGCAGTAAATAAACTCTAAACACTACTACTAACTCCTACTTGTGAGGACTGCTGCTGACAAATTCTTAATCATTCTGTGCCATGCCCAACACAAGGTGACAATGCTGTCACTGTGGACTTTCACACATATCTTTTACAGTGACTCGCACTCACGAAGTCCTTGCCCTCTTTGCCGCATGCCCTGCATCTTCATCCTTTCAATGTATGTACGACATTTTGGCTTCCCGCACTTACACTTTGTTGCACTTTTTACGAACATATCTTCGCTTACTGCTTTCAGTTCCCAATTGTAATCAAACGTTAGCTCCTCACCACTCTTGATGTCTTCATTAGCAAAAAAACACATGCGAGGCAATCCGTCAACGGCCCATTGTTCAAGATTGCAGTTTGGCTCGCATGAGTGATTCATGTATTTTGCTGGACATCCTGTGCTTGTTGGGTCAATCCATAGATCCATACCAGAAATCCTCATTCCGTATACGTTGTCTTGTTCTTTATATACTATTCGCCCCACGTACTCGATGATATAATCACCCTTTTTAACGTCCTCCATCGCAAACAGGCCATTCCCACTACCCTGTGTTTCCTTTGTTTCCACTTTTTTCCACAAACCTGTCTGTATTCTCTTGTTTGGGCAATTCATTCCGCCCTTACAACCCTTCTCACACTCAACTAACGTATTAAGATTTCCAGTGCAATCTGTTGTAGTTACCAAATTTTTTCCCCATTTCGAATTCGATACAATTTGTTTTGCTTTGACAGGAAACTTAAGTTGTTGTACGCTTCGATTAATGTCAGAAGATGAAAGAAGTTCCACTTCATCAGTGTTCTCATCATTATCGTCATTGCTGATGTCATCCTTGATCGACAAAATGGACAAGATCATCTTCTTTCGCCACTTTCCCTGCTTGATTTTATCTTGAGTGATTAATGTCAGATCAAGGTCGTGCAAGATAAGTTCGCAATACAAGCAAACAAATATGCCACAATCTTTGGTATTGTCCTGTTGAGGTGCTTGGCAGAAAGAGTGCAATGCCCAAAGATGTTGATCGGGTAACTCAACGGAGTGCTTGTTTATGTGCTCATCCTTCAAATATTGAAGAAGAGCTTGCAGAATCTTCTCTTGTTTTTCTTTCTTATGAGAACATAGTGCCCTAGTTCTGTCCGTGTTGAGATACGAATCGTAGTACATTATTCGTTTGTCTTGCATGTAGATTACAGCACATGTAAAGTGGTTGCCCTGGTGGATAGGTATGAAGATGTACTTGGTCTTGAAGATATCACCGCCGGGTACTTTATTTCGCTTCGAATAATGCCTTACATTCCTGTAGATATATTTATCGGTGCTTACATCATAGTAGTTATGGAGGAAGTACGGGTAGAACACAGATTTTAATCTTGTTGGATCCTTTTCACATAGCTTTTCATCTTGCTGAGACAGAAATCTGGTCAGGTATACTTGGATTATGTCCATATTGATCGAACCTTCTTGTAGTTTACTCAAGTTTTGGCTAGAAATGCCCCATGGCAACTTTAAATCTTGATTTATTGACTGATGAATTAAGAGTTCTTCTTCAGGGGTGATATCTCGCATCAATGCTTCTTGGAAGTCCCTCCTCCTTTCTTCCACCCCTTCAACTTCCTTCGGTAGACCAGGCTTCCTCAACGAAGGAGAGACTTGATATCCATCGCACTGCTCACCCATCGCGCCGCTACTCTCTTCCACTTGGCTCTCATCATCCTCATCCTCCTCATTCGCATTCCCCGCCTCCTCATCATCCTCCTCCCCCGTCCTCTCTGAAGCATCGGAGAAAACACCAAGGTTTACAACAATCGTGGAGGACACAGCATTAAATCCTCCCATTGATGAGCCGTAATCATAATGAAAATCCTCAAACCCATCCCCCATATCTTTTTTCTTGAGGAACCATACCTCGGTAACCCGAATGTCTGGATAGATTGTCTCAAAGATCTCAATGAGTTCTCTCACCTCAACCAAATCCAAGTCATCGATGTATTGTTGATTAATCTTGCGGGTCTTCTCTTGGTTCAATTTACGAGATTGAAATGTTTTAGGAGCATTGAATTTCTTCTTCATGTATTTATCCTTCCAACTTCTTTGGACAGCCTCGCTGATGCTTTTCAGCACAGATAAATTATCCTCATTGAGGGTTCCTTCCTCAAATTTTGCCACGTTATTTTGCACTGTACTTCTTTTTCCCATTGGTGCTGAAAAGAGCTGGGCAGAAAGGTATGTGTTAACAGTGCCACTCTTGTATCCTTTATGACGACACTCTTTGCTGAACTTCACGTAGCTTCCAAGGTCTCTCAAGCATACTTTTGTTTCTTTGCCTTCCAACTCAAAAATGAGGCCAATCTCATCCTCTTCCTCCGTCGACCTGTCGTCGGCACCCACGTCACCACCCGGGTCTATTGCGCCGTCTGTCAACGTAGTCTCCTCCTCGCCCCACCCCAAGTTGTTGCCATTCCCCCCGTCCTCCTCCTCTGCCTCTGTACCCCCCCCCTCCTTGATGACAACGTTGCTTAGGGGTGAAGTCGCATCCCCCCCCCTGGGGTTGTCCAAACTCAACAACGCCACAACGGCGTCTCTACCCCCCTCAAAGTCAATATCGTCCCTCCTCCCGTCCGCCTCCTCTGCCTCTGCACCCCTCCCCTCGATGACAATGTTGTTTAGGGGTGAAGTCACATCCCCCCCCCTGGGGTTGTCCAAACTCAACAACGCCACAACGGCGTCTCCACCCCCCTCAAAGTTGATATCGTCCCTCCTCCCATCCGCCTCCTCTGCCTCCGCACCCCTCCCCTCGATGACAACGTTGTTTAGGGGTGAAGTCCCATCCCCTCCCCCGGGGTTGTTCAAACTCAACAACGCCACAGCGGCGTCTTTCGTTTCAATCTCTACGTCCACGCCGATGCTATCCGCAACAACGGTGCCACTTTTTCTAATTTTTACGTCAACGCCAGATGATCTCCTTTTATTGCAATTCATGCGATTACTGATTCGTTTCATCAGTCTTATTTTGTCAGCGGCATTACCATTTTCATAATTCCTGCAATCATAAAATTTCATTTCACCGGGTTCAAGTTTCATGAACTCCTTGTAAACATTATTGTTCCTCACTTTCTCTAATAGTTCATCATATGTGAGTGGCTCAGATTTTGGCTTCTTTCTTTTCTGTGCTGCTCTATCGTTCGTCACTATTGTCCTTCTTATATGAGCTAGCAGTTTAGTTTCATCATCTGGCTTATGATATGTTGTTTTGCAATAAAACATCTCTGAGTTGTCTGGAAGTCCTGTCCACTCAATGTATTTCGGACATAGACTTATCTTATTGCGGTAGTAATCATCCATTTCATCCATGGTGGTGTGTGATTTTTAATACTTTGAGGTGAGTGGTGTGGTGTGATGATAGCCTATGGTAGATGATGACTATGCAGTCTCCCTCTATCTCTCTCGACAGGGTTCATAGAGAGAAGATCCCTTTCAACCTCCGATCCCATCTTGGCCTTGGTATGTACGTATTACGTAAGTATGACAGTCATGCCTACGTACAATACTACCATAACTGATCCCTTTTCAACCTCCCATCTAGGCCTTGGTATGTACGTACGTACGATGGTTGGTTGCATGCTTCCATACTAACTAATCCCTTTTTCAACCTCCATCTTTCCCATAGATACAACATATGGTAGTGTTTTAGCTCACCTACACTAAGTACCCCGAAGTCAAGTTAATAACACACACATATAATAATATTTGAAGTTAATGACTTTCTACCAACCACTCTTTGGTGCCCATTATTCTCTTTAAGTTTTGCGCACCCTCAATCAAGTTTGAGATGGTAGGGTGTCAAAGTTCAACCTGGGCCCCATGCCTTTATGGCATGAGGCAGTTTCCCCTTTTTATGCTCCCCCTCCTCCTCCTCCTCCCCTTCCCCCTAACCCCTCTTGACTCATAATTGAAGTAAGGCACTCTGTTAACATTTAAGATTTGATTGAATTAAGGTGCTCTGATAGCGTGTAGTAAGAGTTGATTTGAACTCAGGAGCTAAAATTAGAGTTTCAGAAAATAGAAAATGTTGCAAGATTCACAGGTCTCAGTGATAGAGAGTGCTCAGGAATCATCTCTATACACTAATAACTCCTACTCATGTGGATTGTTGACAAATTCGTCATCTCTCTGTGCCATGCCCAACAGCAAGGCACTATTTTGTTATCTCTCAGTGCCATGCCCAACAGCAAGGCAATAACTTTGTTACATTGTTAAACAAGGTGTCAGCCACTTTAGCTAAGAAATTGGGAGGCAAGACCGCCCAGTACAGCAAGGTGTCAACACTATCACATTGTCAATGAAGGTGACAGCCACTTTATCAAAGTGATTTGGAGGCAAGACAAATATAGGAAAGACCCTGTCATCTTCTTTCACATGCCGTGTGCAACAGCGAGTTGACATCACTGACGCAAAACCAACGAAGGTGACAGTCACCTTGGCAAAGAATTTTGGAGGCAAGACGAATCATTAAATTACTTGCCAAGGACCCTGACATCTTGTTTAACATTATGACATGATTTATGTTGGGGCATGCTGGGTGCTGTGAGATATCACCTGTCATTTCATGCCTTGTGCACAAAGAGTAACTCTCCCTGAAATCATGCCAAGACAATTCAATAAAAGAAAATCCTCAACTCCCAATGCAACCAATTGCACCAATATTGAATGTCACGGTGTACCTCCAAGAGGATTTCAAAACATGCAGACTGATTTGAACATGTTCTCCTCTGTTGTAAATAATGAACGTGTTCTCCTTCTTTCACGGTATTCAACTAATTGTAGCCTAACTGAGCTTCTAGAGTTGCAATCTCCAATGGCCGAGATTCAGAGTGAAACTGTTTCCATTCTTTCTTTTCTAAATGGAGCCATGCAAAGACCACTCTCGTATGAACAGCACATTATGAATCAAAAGCTAACATGTGCAAAGAAAAAATTTGAGAAGAGCTGTTTACTTGCATACAGAGAATATTGTGATATGGAGCTAAAACATAATCTTCTGGTGAAGCAATATTGCAATGATGAGATGATATTATGTAGCAAAGCGCATGATCAACACGGTTACCATTGCAAGCCCTCCAATGAAAATCATTCTACCTTTGACTGCGATGTAAAAAAAACCTGTGAAACAAACATAGTTTTTGATGGATTGCAAGACTTTCGATGTATCATGGCACCTGATTACTATCCAGACGGATCGCAATATATGTTTCCTACTCCTATTCTTAGTTGCCTTGACTCTGTGTCTGTGAATGAAGAAGATGTCCATTTGCTTCTATCACTTCGTCATTGACGCAAACACATCTAGATGTTGATACCTTTCTAAGGAGGATAAAAGTATAATCGTTTGCAATTATCATTACTCACCAAATGAATACTTCTTCCTAGCTGTTCGTTTTGTTAAGATTTGCTCTCTGTTCTCTGTGTCAATAATCTTAGTTTGTCAATTGCTATTATGTAGTTGTTGTAACGATTATCCTTATCACGCTATTTATCTGTGCTCCCTTCCTTCATTACCGTTGCTTTAGTTTTATTAATCTAAGTCGTCTGCCACCCCTTGTTCGCATTTTGCGTTGACATCTGCCATCTCCTTTGTTCAGTCAACGCTTGTCTACAGATCGACAGACGTCATCCTCACCACAATATCATCCTCTACAATACTGCATGTCCTTCGACGGGATAATAACGCGGCTGCATTGGTGCTGCAAATCTAGCGACGCACACCACGAATCCTAAGCGCCAACTGCATGTCCCTGTTCATGATAGTCACACGTTTGGCATGAATTGCGCATAAGTTAGTGTCCTCAAACACTCCAACAAGGAAAGCCTCAGATGACTCTTGCAAAGCAAGGACAGCAGTACTTTGGAATCGCGGAACTTCACCCCGAATTTTAAAGGACTGTGCAATATCACGAACAAGACGCTGAAAAGGTAGCTTGCGGATTAGGAGATCGGTAGATTTCTGATAGCGACGAATCTCGCGGAGAGCAACAGTGCCCGGGCGATAACGGTGTGGTTTCTTCACACAGGCTAAGCGGCCTGACTTTGTTGGAAGCTTGCGAAGACTCTTGCCTCCGCAATACCTTATGGGGGATGATTTGACTCTGGCCATGTTTACTTGGTCGTCAGGTCATCCAAAAGTGGAGTGCGAGGTGCAATTGTATGCAATGGTGGACCAAGTTGCGGCAGGTTTAGATGCAATAAAGTTCAATGTGTTGGTTGCACAATGTAAGAATTGTAAGTACTTTGTGGGGAGAATTGATTCCAGTTCGACATAATAAAGAGAAAATACTATGCTTGGCAATAGTGATTAACGTGACTGTCATCTTATAACTAAGGTGACTGTCACTTGCCTGCCACCCCTGCTGATTGTCATCTTTGAACAAATTGGACAATGTCCTACGTAGTAAGTAGTAAAAATTACACTTGTACTATTTGAATGGGTTTAAGATGGGGTCTTAAACTTCCGTAGGTGGCAATAGGCCAAACAAAAATCCTTGATATCACAATTATTCTCTTCGGTGCATCTGTTGGGTGTTATCAGGATCTGATTCAAACCTTGAGGCAAAAAGGGATCTACATCGATGAGAGATTATCATTACGCTACCACTTATTCTTGGTAATTCCAAAATCAATAACATGCAATCCTAATTTTAACTATCACTATAACATTCCCTGCGATGCTCGCCCGGCCCGTTGCTCAATGTCCCCTAACCCTAACCCTAACCTTAACCCTAACCCTAACCCTAATCCCTCTCTTCCTCGTCGTCACTCTCATCGTCTCCCTCCCATGGCTTCCGCCGCTGCTGCTTCCTCCGCCGCGCCTCCAAAACTCCAGTTATCCCTAAGGGACCTCCGCTCCACTACTCCCGGCGCCAAGTGTTCCGCGACCATGTGGCGATAAGTCGTCTAACAAGAAAATGAGTCATAATAATGTTCTGATATTCATAGAGGAAAAGAAAAGACACAAACTCACCTCGAATTCCTGCGCCATGGCCCATGCCTCAGTCGAGTGGTTCTCCGCCCAGGCGTAGAATGCGGACAACTGATGCCACGCAAGTGCATACTTGTGACCTTGGTTTTCAGGCTCGGGATGGTGGTTCTCCTCGTCGTTTTCCCATTCGTCGGCCTCTTCAGTCCCAATTGCGACCGTGCAATATTCAATCCTTCCCCCTGCGACATAACTATTCCACTCACCATGGATGTCATCCAATTCGTCATCATCGACGTAATTGTTATTTACGTCGTACTCAATTAGCGCCGCGAACCGCGCCATGTCTTCGTCCTCGATCAGGCCCTGGGCAGTCTCCTGCACAGTTGTCCACATGCCATGCTCATTGCAGCTGTATTTTTCGCGCATGTGCCCACAGGCCATCACGAGACATCCCATGATCACCTGTCATTTTGTGAGAACGACGACATAAGTTGGTTAGCAATCTGTGTTGAGCAGAATATATTTATCCATCGACTCCTCCCCCCACTTACCCTTTGGTCCGCGACGGTGGTTATCATCTCTATCTTTCCATCCTCCTTCTCATAAAATCCGGAGAACCAGTTTTTTGTGAGCTCGGTGCCGCCTACCCGATGGATATAATTCCCCAGGTTCTGGATCACTTCGCTAATGTGTTGATAGTCGAATCTCCTCTGTCCGTTGCAGGCTCCGCGAACCGTGTCCTCCCAAATCACAACCTCGCGCCGGAGCCCCATCACCATGTCATGATTAACCCCCTCAACGACATAGATCGCGCCCTCAGCCTCATTCACTTCTTCCATGTTGCTGTGGCTTGTGTTTCTCTTCATAATAGTTTTGAGGCGTACATATGGTATGGTAACTACCTTATTCCTGTCGGTACGCACATATTATGGTATGTATCTAGCTTATTTGGTGTATGGTATCTAGCTTATTTCTGTATGTACGCGTACATATGGTATGGTATGGTATCTAGCTTATTTGTGGTACCTAGTCATTACGTTACGCACAAAATCATGAGAGTGGTGGAAACAATGTTTTCTAAGATTTTTGGTGAGAGGAATTCGACCAAAATAAGCAAATACTATTTTTAGTTCTATTTTCTAGACAATTTTTGTATGAAATGCACCACCGCTAGTTGTAAAAGCCCCCCCCCCTTTGCCCCATCCATCCCCTGTTCACAAGTCGTCAAAATCATCACTGCCTTTTCCTTGTCCAGCATATTGGTTTTTTTCTTCGATATCCTCGTTTTCCTCCGATTCATCCCCATCCGTGCCATCCACAGACATGTGTTCGACGATTGTTGTAACCGCACGCCTTTTGCCTTCAGTCGTCGTCAATGGGATGCCAATCTCGTTGCTTTGAGGAGGAGACTTTCATTGGTTGCGGCCACCGCCATAGCGGCGGCCACCACCGGAGCTGCTAATACCACCACCACCATTGCGGCCACCCACCGCCGCCGCCATCGTGGCCGCGCCGCCGCCACCGACACCACCAAGGACATGATCATCACCACCACCATTGCCGCCAAAGCCACGGCTCATAGCACCCCCATAGCCACCGCCAAAGTTGCTGCCACCGCCGCCACGCATGGCAAAAGCATTGGGTGGCGGTGGTGGTGCCACACTGCCAAACCCCCTGGAGGTGCGCGTCGGGGAGCATTCAATGACAATGTCATCGCCTCGCACCGCGCTCGTGTGCTGCTCCTCCCTGCTCATGAAGGTCACGCGCAGTATGGGAATCTGCTGGTGCAACGTTTTTGCAGCGTAGAGGCGCGCGCGGCTCATCCTGTAGGGGTACAAATTGTTGCAGCCATTTTGCCACAAAATCCCAATACGCGGGTTGGGGTTGCACGCAAAAGGGAGACAGTACTCACTCCCATCCGACCACACATTATCGAAGTCAGTGCCAACGTCTTGTGCAACAACGTTGACGGTCTGACGGGTGCTGGCGATTATTGCAGATGTGTCGCCATGCATCGAGTCAAACTCGAAAACCGCCCTGTCGGCGGCGTTGAGGAAGGTGGGGTGCAC
>JALLAZ010000946.1:0-12976 GCA_036939755.1 Stephanodiscus triporus | reverse complement strand
CGCAAGCCATCCTTGCGGACAAGAACAAGGCCGACGCTCGAGACCTCTTCTGGGGAAATCCCCAGGAGATCATCCTCAAGGACAAGTGTACCGGCGACGTGATCGTCAAGGTTACGCCGTACCCAAGGAAGGACATCCCATCAATCAAGTACAAAGGCGTGAAACACCGCCAGTTTAATACCATCGTCGAGTTGAAGGTCAAGCTCGTGGAGCAACGCAAGACCGCCACGAAGAAAACGAAGACGGAGAAGCCTCTCGAGATCTTCAGCAGCCAGGAGGGCAGCACTCCCAGCCCCGGAGCGCGTTCTCGTCGCAAGCGTAAGTACTGCGACTGGGGCGGAAGCCATCGCAAGGCGATGCGCGAGACGACGGGCTGCGCGAGCAGGGTGAGCAACGACAGCAATGGGCATGGCAGCAGCAGCAAGGAGAGCGAGTACTAGGAGACCATTGCAAAACAAGCACATCTTTTCATAGAAACATAGCATCTCTTTTATCCCTAGTAACACATCTATTACTACAGTAACATACTTGTTGTAACATTAGTGTAGTGTAACTAGTAAGTGTATGAAATGTTACAGATTCCCTCAGGTCCAATGGTGGGTTGCTACCGAACTCGTCGGTTTCCCAGATATTCGAATTTGGTTTCGGAATGCGTGTCAGATCCCTCTCCGACGCGCGACGGATTGCTACACCCAAGAAAAGACTGCCGGGGGCAGGTGGGGGAGTCTTAACAAGTGACGACATGAAAACCAACTGGGGAAGACGATAGGCGGCAGCACGAAGAGAGGTGGAGGTACAGTCGGAAGTTAGGCCTCCCGGTCATGACCATGACTGTTTCCTTTGGTTGGGATGTCGCCATCCATATCAGTGGATGACGCGTTACATCTATTGCCTTACCCTCGCCAATGAACCATTATTGCTACCCTACTATGCAATATTTCAGTCATGTGATTACTCAAGATAAAAGCAATCTGCTGGTAGGAGGATAAACGTAGACATGTTTCGGGCTTAATGTGCACGCCAATTCTTTCACTTACTTTTCAAATACTTATGTTGTGACAAGCTGGGCCTTCTTCACAAATTAAGATCGTAACCGATGTTCGTGCAATAATCGACAATGATGTTCAAGTCTTCAACGCTAATGAACAACCCGAGTTAATCGTGCCAAGGCGACAATATCAAGCACCATACGAAAAGGAACAGCTCAGGAATCAAGTTTGGAAGATCAATCTCAGAAAGGCAGAAGCTAAGATACAAGTAATTGAGTCGAATTCAAGTACAAACCCTCAACTCCATGGATCAGAAGACACTGCTGCCAGCAACGAAGTTGGAGGTCCAAAAACTGATGTCCATGCTAGAGAACGCCAGATTTTAGAGAATCTTTAAGGGATGGGAGTTGTGAGCAAAGATATGCAAAAAAGCTTCCTATCACTTTTTTGCATCAAACATAATCCTACCCCAGGTCTCATGTTTGACTGAATGATGAAACTTTTCAACTAGACGGTCGACTTCGTCGCCTGCTCTATCGGTCTCTATCACGGGTCGACCCAACGAATGGGCACCGTCGCCAGATCCAATTACTTGGATTACCACACGACGACGTTTTGATGGCTTACCGTCTTTGCACAATGGGTAGAGCCACTCATCAAATGCGTTGACGACTTGCTCCTTGGTTATTGTCTTAAGACACTGAACTTCTTTCCTATACGCATCAAAGTCGCAACGGCACAGTTCTGTGATTTCGGACCAATGGCTACTTGTCTCTTCTTCAAGCGACTCAAAGCCTTCGAGCTTGTTCATTGCGAGAGCCACGAGATGCCCCATGAAAGTTTGCTCATCCATGGACAGTAGCTCAGATCGGAACGACGTTAAAAAATCGTCCAACCGTTCGCTTGTTTCATCCTTCAGATAGACATAAGATAACATAAGAGCGGTGACCTGCGATATAACAAATCAACTCAGGGCGGGGGCACACTTACTGCACTTTTGCAAGCCGTCACAACTTGGAAACTCATCCCAAGAACTCCGCCTAACATCAAGTAATGACAGTATGAGTGGCGGAAAAAAGGTATCAATGCAGATTAGAAATGTTGAAACAACAGAAGGGGCAGCTCATATTGCACTGCCTATCTGACTTACAAGTCCATCTGGCACCACACGAAACAATGTAACCAAATTGTTCTTTTGGGAAGTGGAATGAAAAACATGTTAGATTCTTCTCACGAAAGCGATACCATCCGTCACCTTCTACATACCCTTTGTCCTGATCTGATTGTAAAGTGGTTCATCTAATATCTGTTCTAATAAGTCAGCAATGACTCGCCTCCGAATGGCATAAGACGAATTGTCATCTTTTTCGAATTGGAAGTAGACCTCAACAGCTGTATTTGGGTCCTTATGGTCGATTGTTGGAACGACTATTTGTTGTTGGTCGACAGTTCTTTTCACTTTAAGAACGAATTTGCCTTGATCTTTTTTCTTCGGCAGCCCAACGTGGTGGCGAGTCAATGATTCAGAGACAACTCCCACAGCGTCATCCGCATCCTTGCGATTAACATTCCCATGATAAAAACAATCTACCGACAGTCGTTTCAGCAGTTTATTCATCACCTCAATGAATTTACTGGTGGTGATCCCCTTGAATGCCTTCAACTTCGAAAACGGAGACTTCACTGATGGCTGCAAACACATAAGGCGCAGACTGGTGGAGAACGATGAAGCATCCATTCCGGCATTTGAATACCTTCTCATCTGAAGCTCATAACAAGCATCGAACCTGTCATTTTTAATTGTTGATGGGAAGCCACGCTCTCCATCTCTTCCTCGAAAACTCATGACTACTCTCAGGACCTCTTTTGCCAATGTCAATAGATTTTGATCAAATCCATGTACACGAATAGAAAATCCAGTATCAGTAGGACGGATTGAGCTGCCCAATTCACACACGCTTGCAAGGTAACAAGTCTCTGTCAATGCATCGGCGCATAATGCACAAAACAATTCCATGCATGCTTGATTAAGTGCCGAGCCATTCATTCCATCACATTCGACTCGGATGCGTAAATCAGCGATAGGTCGCTTGAACTTGCGATCATGTAAGTGCCACATCCTGACAGAGTTATTCTCGTATATGAGTTGCGGAAGGCGGGATGCAGGAACGGGTGGCGGGACGGGAGGGAATGCTACACCATCTTTTACATCTTCGTCGTGACAAGAGTCTCCATAGCTGAAGACGATTCCTTCCCCATCGCGAGGCACTGCAGTAATTCGAAATTTCAGTAGCCCGCCATCTAACGTCCCCGCATGGCCAGGTTCTAGGAAATCTTGGCCACCTTCGTACTTGCGGTAAGATTCGTGATTGTCCAGCATATGCCACTTTTCGCCTTCATCTTCGTATGATAGAGAAAGACGATGACCTGCCGCCTCAATTTTGTACTTGGTGACAGCTGCGGGAAAATAATGCTTCTTCTTTCCTACTGTGACACAAACTTTCAGACAGCAATTCAGTAAGGGATGTTCGACATCGTCCGCGGGACGAAGATCAAATTTTGTGGAAATATAGGTATTTTGGGGTGGTAGATGGATTGCCAACTCATCGGAACAGGGAAGTCGAGGCATAGCAGCAGCTGCCCAGCGCTGGATTAAATCTTCTGATATCTGCTCCTCCCAAAACTTTGTCCCGAATCTTGGTTCAAACGAAGCAGGTCCGGCCCGTTCCTTGTCGAAGATTGGAGGCTCCTCGCCACTGTTGATGAGTTCGCCATCCTCCACACACTCTTGGTCAATCGTCGGTTGATAGCCGGTCTCCTTTTCCTCATAATCATATACGTCCACTTTTTTCTCCTCTTCGCATTGTAAAACAGGACTTTCTTCCAATTCATCAGAATCGCCTTCAAACAGCGACGACATCAAGTCCACTCTGATATTCTCAGGTGTAAAGTAATCAAACAGTAATCGCTTGACCATTTTGTTATCAACTTCATCATCAAATAGCAGTGCATGCCCATCAAGAACTCTCTCATCGGGTAATTCAGCCCAGGGCGCCATATTCTCGGCGATCTCCTCGACGATATCAGCTACATCCCCCTCGTCCGCGAATTGATAGGAAAGATCTGCAATCATTTTCATTTCTTCATAAATCCAGGGTGCGAGCCCCTCTTTCTTCGTCTTCTCGCTACCATAATGTCCCTCGATAAAGTGAAATTTCAACATGCCAATGTAAGCAAATATTACCATCACGACATCCTCCCAGTATTTTATCCCACGTTTTGACAGCGAAATTTCGATTGAGAAGAGGGCGTGTGTGCTCGCATCTCCCAGCCCATCCTCTCCGGTCCCCGCTGAGAGGGACGTCGCCCAACCGCGCCCCTTTAACACCGACAGTATCGATCCCGACGCCTCATGTCCGAGCAAATGCGCGAGGTAGTCGCAGGGCTTGGTCCGCCAGTGCGGCGAAATGGACGGGCACTGCCAGGTGATCGTGAGCAGGTGATGATTCCGAACCGGAACAATTCGAAACACTTTCGCGACGGAGCTCGCATTGAAGGGAAGTCCGTACGGACGTAGATTGGTAATCACAATGTCATCACCACCGCAACCACTGTGAACCCTTCTTTTGCTTTCAACGCTGTCATTTGCAACATCAATGTGAATTCGAGGAGCGGTGGGGACATCGCAGAAGTGCTCCACCACGCGACGCTGGATCTCATCGAGGTCGTATCCCGCCATAACCACGAGCCTCATGTTGCGCGCAAAATAATGAGTATGGTAGTGTTTTCGTAGCTCATTCATGACATCGATGCCGGACGATTCTGGCTCAGTTTTAAGCGATTCCATATTTCCCCAAGGAAACTTATTCGAGTGTTGGCGAGAAATTAGGAAATGAAAAAGAAGATTAGAGAAATGTACGAGGAATAAATCTGTCCATAAGAATAGTACGAATGATAGTATCAATGAGTACGACAATGTATCGACATACCTTGGCAAACGGATGAAATGCCTGCTCGGTCGCAATACACCCCTCTCCCGCTCCCGCTCCCACTCCCGTCGCCTCGGGCCTCCTTCCATCTCTATCGTCATTCCTCGCCGGATGCCACTCCCTCCCCATGATGGGCGCATCCCCGTGCATCCCGCACGTGTACGACATCAGCTGACTTCTCCTGTTGTCATCGTCCTTCCTGTTCAATTCGAATTCACTTTCTACCGCGTTCAATTCTCTACCCATCGACGCCCCGCTTAGGAGCGGACACTTAAAGAAAGAGCTGAACATCTCCATGGCCTTCCACACGTTCTTTTCGGAGTCCTGGGGTATGCAATAATGGTACAGCGTGTGTTCCATGTCTGCGAAATTACGTCGCATCCGTCGAGAGGAGAAAAAAACGAGGGGATGTTGCATCAGCGAGGCGAAAGTGCAGAATTTACAACCAACGAGCACAACCCACCCGTGTAGGCATTGTCGTCCCCGCCGTGACTCGATAGGAATTTGTCGTACGCGTTCTCCTCCGGATAATCCTCCGTGCCAAGGAAGAGCATGTGCTCGAGGAAATGAGACAACCCTTGGAGGTAGGGGGGGTCGTGGTACGAGCCGACGTTAACGAGGAGGGCAGTGGCCGCCTTGCGCAGTCCGTCGTCGTCATCGCTGTCGTCGTCCTCACTTTCGTCTTCCTCCCCGCCGTCCTCCTCGCTCTCGTCGCCGGTCGAGACACGGCGGCCCATGAGCGACTTGCGCTGTCTCATCGCCGCGGTATCGCAAATCAGCACGCATTTGAGTCCGTTGTTCAGCGTCACGTGGCGGTACAGCTTCTTGTCGCTCTTGGATCGGGTCTTGTCAAGGTCCGGGCCGAGTAGGACGACGTCGTCCATGACGGCGGATGCGGCGTCGCTGTCGCTCTTCTTTTCTTGAGTTTCCCGGGGAGTTTAGTTGTGGAGAAGAGAGAATGAGGGAGGTTGGTCTCTCTCTCTACCTCTGTAATACCAACAACTCTAAGTACGATAAGTACTTACACCATATGCTACTAGGAGTACGTGTTACGATTCCTCGTAAATACATCATACTCCCTCTAGAGTAGGTACTTAAGTAATACTTACGCTAGATACGGACGATCATCACCTCTCACCTCACTTACAAACAGAAGAGAGAGTCCGTCATCGTCGGCAACGCAAAGCAAACAGGCTACCACAACTCTCTCGAGGTACGCCCGATTCGTTTGTCACGAAGGCCATAACAATGCCTCTCATACATGTGACCTGGCTGCCCAAGGTGCGTACGAGATAGTCATCCATGTATTTCTTTGCGGACGTAACGTTGAATATGATACCGTCAACCCCCCGCTAGATAGGCGTGCCGAACCGAAAAGGTTAGAAAGGAGGTGGCCGCCGCCATAATCAAGGGTGAGATTATAGATCGGGATTTTTGATCAGCCATCCGACCGTGATTTTTTCATCCTGTGCTCACCGATTCGTTGGTTTGTCAAATGATGTTGTGCACGCCGCGAATAGCCATCACGGACAACGAGGTTGCGCAGGCCGCCGACATACCCACCCACAATTTGGTAGTCAGATTTTCTGAATCGTGAGTTTTTTTTTTGCTTTTCCATTTTTTTTTCGTTCGTCGTCGTATCCCGCCGACATATTTCACGATGCATTCCGTTGGATTGTTTTATTCATCTTGGCAGCGTCGATGGCTTTGCGCTGCCCCCGGGACACACATATGAGAGTCTCTGTTTGTCGCCTCCGGGGCATACTGCCGAGAGTCTCGGATTGACTAAGGGGGGTGAGAAAAGGTAGAGAAATTGATGCAAGGTGTGACACTCTAGAGAGAATTAAATGAGTATTGAGGTCTTCCTTTGTGAGCCCTCAAGTGAAATTGTGACCGGCCAGACTTTTCTTAGCGGAACCGTTTGCCAACGGGGTATGGTAGATAGTGATGTGGCTAATACCATAGCGAATGAATAACTCGAGTAGTTTTTTAAGGCCTTGACCGACATCATTACATTTGTGTATCACTCTGCTGCTGCTACATTTGAGACTTGTTGGGCAGATTTAGCAAAGTGTGCCATCAATATATCTGAGTGGCGATGCGTCATGCAACGCAACACAGGAAATGTTAAACTAGGAATAAGGGAGAAAAAGAGAAAAGACTACCATAATCTCTTGGTACCCCAGCGCTGCTAATTAACTTAGATTTCTGTCTTATTTAGTGAATGTGCAGGTGATGGTAAGTGAGCCCTTAGTTTAGGTACCTAAAGCTAGTAAGCGAGTAACTGGTAGGAGTATCATACCAACACCACCCATATGATCGCTCATAGGAGCCTGCTGGAAAGACCTTTAGTAGCACGTGATAAGATATATTTGCCAGCAGAAGAGAGGCAAGCGATAGTGTCATGAGTGCGGGATAAAGGAAGCGAGAGAAAAACATCAAGAATGCCTGAGCGAGACGGCGAAACGTAGTTCGCAGTTTGTGCAACATGCTCGGGATGGGTTTGCAATGGGAAATGCAGAGAATTGAAAATCCTAAATGAACGAATCCCTAAGGCAGCGAAAGTTTGCACCATCGCGCATTTCTTTAGTAAAAAATGTCAGAGGGATTGCATTTGGTGGAGACATGTGAAATGGCCATAGAACCATCTGCAAACCATTCCCGAGTCGCATTTTCCTTGTGTTCCATGTGACGGTTACCTTTAGTAATGAGATTATGGCACCATTTCACACAGGCCTCGTTGTCGTTGTAGAGTTGTGTAGCGATATGGGTGTCGTTGATAGGGTAACCAATGGATTGGAGGTGCAGAATCAAATTCCGTAAGTTGACGGTGAGATGGGAGCCCATGTTTGTAGCCCTAATTTCAGCTTCACACATGCTCAGTGATGTGCATTCTTGTTGTTCTGTTTTCTATGTAATAGGTTCACCAGAGGGCACCACTCATGCTGCGGAATTCGAACAGAGGTAGTTGGATACCCTCGTGAATTGCATTGCCGATTTGGGATCCCCAGCAAGTGTCGCTGTACGTCATAAGGCGATGGAGGTGTTAGGGATGAGGGGGGGGGCGGGCATCGGTATATGCTTCTGCGTCAGACAAGTGTGGAAATGTCATGTAGGTATGGAGGGGAGCAGTCTCCTCCAACGAGAAGGTAAATCCATAATCAATTGTCGAGTGTATGTAATGGAGGATGTACAGAGCCGCATTGAGATGACTTCTTGACAGTTTGTTGCAATAGGCGGACAGGAACAAGTGAGATGGCACAAGGTTGGGTCGTGTCGTCTAGGCAAGCCACCCAATGGAGCTGACAATGCTTTGGTATTTCCGTTTGCATTCAACAAATGTGGGATGCAACTTTTCTTTGTCGGATTCTGGGCATGCATCAATGGGAAGGCCGGAGCAATGCGAAGTAGCGTCTCTGGCATGATGTTGCGGAGATAGATATCATTGTCTTCACAAGGTGAGCAAAACCAGTTTGACTGAGATGGACCTTAACGGCATCAGGGGTAACCAACCATTGAAAATGAGTGCCAAGAAATCATTCCACAGTGCCCATGTATTCGACCATTGACTGTTGTTGGAGGAGACGTTCAAATTTTGCTTCAACTGGCAGATCCACGGAGAAGTAAACAAAGTCATTGACATAGAGACACAGCGTCAGAGGAGAGGATGAAGGAGCGTTGGAGGGATCAGTGGTCAATGATGTGCCCACTGAAGAGACACGGATTGTACGGATTTTGCTTGAGGCCAACGCTGGTGAGAATCTTCTGGATTTTGTCATACCAATGCTTAGGGCTGCATCTCAGGCCATATAAAGTGTGTTTCAGTAACCAATACTCATCTTTCTTTGCATCAGTAATTTCATCCGGGGGGAGGACACCCTGGCAGAAGGCATTCTTACAATCGCCTTGTTTTAGGGCACGGCATTGTTGAACCGCCATACTGACCATAAGAATAAGGTGGAGTGTATCCAGACGAAGGACCGGGGTATATTTCTCAGACTTGGTCCATCTGCGATCTTTGTGATTGCCCAAGTGATTTCGCATGATGGGGTTGTAAAATTTCATCGGGTTTGATGGTGAGAACACACATCGTGGGAATCGCGCGAGGGGTGCCTTTCGTACTGGTCCAAGGTAAGTACTTTGAATGTGTCCTGTGATCTGATCCATCACAAGGGCCCCAAATTCTTCTGGCAAAGTAAACTGTTACTACAGTACCATTTTTACGCTACCCAGAAAAAGTTACCGTATCTTAGTCACAGTAAAATTTTATTTAGAAACATTACCGTAATTTACTAATTATTTAACTGTTTTTTGTAAAACACTGATACAATTTTATTATTCTATAAAAAATTTCAATAGGTCACAGTTGCTAGATAATGTTAAAGGTATGCGTGTTATAGTTACGCCCTCTGTTTAAATTATGTATTTATAATTTTGTTTGTTTTATCGATACAGTTTATCTATTTAGTTCCAATCCTGACAATATATAGCACCATTATATTTTATTATTCGACACTGCGGTGACGTCTGAGCTGCATTTTCAAGTAAGCAGGTAAGTTTACTACCACCCCTTAATTTTCACACTCCACCCATTCTGCCATCCCACACAACTTCCCACACTATCCTTCGCCCTCATGATTTGGAACCCCGACAATCTCGGTTGCATTAAATACCTCCGATTGCTATCGCATCAGCGGCATATCTATAATTACTTTTGGGTTGTCTCTTTGGTGGAGAGACCTTCATTGAATACACTGTCTTTTGTAGTTGTAGAGGTTACAGGGAGTTGAAACCTCAAACAATTTGTTGCACGATATCATATCATCTACAACAATCCGACTACACACCGGGCTTCCTGATCGATTTGGGCGACACTTATTGCGTCTCATATAACCGTCAACACCACGAACTCTTTGTTTGTGGCTTATGGGTTCCTGGCAATTTTGACGAGGGATGTGCCGATCAAATCAGGGCTTATATTGATTTGATTCCACGAGACAAGGCTCTGCCTCCCATCCCCACCGGCATAAACAAAATCGAATCTTTTGACCTTCTTTTAACATACCCCGATGATGAGTGAGACCAGTATCCTGCACCCCCCCCCTCCCTCCCCCTCAATCACCACAGAGTCAACATTTCCAAAAAAATTGTGCCAAATGCACTCGCAGTCATCGGCGATGCATTTTGTGTCCCCCAATCACCCCAAATGCACTAGATGCACCAAGATGCATCTCCTATGTTGTTTCCTTCCTTCCTGTGAGTCTATTTATTTTCATTTGACTGTTCTGCTCTCCATTTTATTAACATTCTATTTATTTTTCTCAACATGACTTGATCTAGGTCGCCGGAATGATATCATCCTGAAGAAGTCACGTCAACAAGCTCCCCCCCGTCTCATCAAACTCATCCTGTTGGAGGTGGTCTACGACCTGATGATTACCAGTTGACTTCAGGAATCAGTGAACGTGTTCACTACACCCCCCCCATTCACAGCGTTGGGTTGAGGGGGTCTAGCTGCTGCGCTGTCTCTAAGTCACCCACGAATCTTATCACTCTAAGACCACTTTCCTCTCATGATGTTACTATCTCCTCACAAGCCTGGTTCCACATATATTCCCATAAGAAAGTGAACTGTTCCCGACGCACTCAGTGTGCAGCCGTTGCCCACGTACCTGGTGGTGTTCCCAGTTCCATTTGTTGCAGTCGAATATGCCATGCAAAGAAAAAGCTACACAAACAGCAACGCCTACTTTGCGAAATTGTTTCGTCATTAGATATCCTCAACCCCACCATTTCTATCAAAGACAATGAGAATGAAATTTTGGTTTTTGACAGAGGTAACTCTGATTGTCCTGCAATCACTCCTCCAAAGGGTGTTCAATGGAGACGCCTTCACGTCTCCAATCTTTACATCCAAGATGATTTACGAGGTGACATTGGTCTTACCTTCTGCCGTATTAATGGGTGTTTACTATTCATTCGACTTCCATGCAATACTTTGCTTGCTATCATTGGACGTTGCTCAAGCCTGCAAGAATCTACGGAGTCCTCTCTGTCGGAGCCACAAGAAACGCGTCTTCACTGACTTTGGCAGGCGACCCCGCTATGCATGTGTTAGACCTCAGGTATGCCTTAGTTGTTTTTTACCCGGTAATTACCGGGTAATTACCGTAATTACCGCCGGTAAGCCCTTTTTGGGCCAGAGCTACGGTAAAGCACAGTAAAGCGGTAAAATTACCGCTTTTGTAGCTTACCGTAGCTTACCGTAGCTTACCTTAGCTTACCGCGGTACTAAAATCTTCATTTCAGTACCACGGCGGATCAACCGAACAGCGTGATCCGCAAGACACGCGCTTGCGGATCAACCGAAGGGCAATATCGCGCGCGTGCCCTTCCGATCCACCGCCGCGAGCTCGCACGAGTGTCGTGCCCCGCCGCCATCGGCGGCGGCGGCGACGGCGGCGGGGCACGAGGGCGTCGACGAGATGATGGCCATCAACCGACGCGAGAGGGCGCGCTTATTCGCGAGGATGTTCGCCCCCTCCTCCTCGTCCATGTCGTCCCCCGTGCCCCATCGGCCGCCGACCGATCGAGGCGCGAACGTCGTCGTCACCGTACGTTGTGATGATTCGCGATGCGCCACGTTGCAGAAGGCCCTCTACCTCCTGGGGACGTACTACAACCTATTCGTCATCGTCGACGTGTCGTCGTCGTCGTCCCGGGCGGATGAAGCGTCCTCGTCGTCGTCGGGGTCGCGCGCAGGCGCAGCGGACGACTCCGAACTGAGGGCGTTCGTCGGGAGGGTGCGCTCCGAGCTCCTGAACGAGGTCGTGGGCCGGACGACGACGACGACGACGACAAGAACGACTCGGACGCCGCCGGGCGGGGGCGACGCTACAGGCTCGACGCTCGCGTGTTGCCGCGTCATCGGATAGCCTTCTCGAACACGTCCCGCGGACGCGTGGCGTTCGTGAGGCAGCTGCACGGGACCGAGCTGGTGATCGATCACGACGGGGGGGGGGCGGCGAAGGAGCTGGAACGGTTCGGCTTCAGGGTGCTGGTGTATCCCGTCGCGAGGGAGGAGGAATACGACGACGACGACAAGGGGGGGGGAACGGGGACGGGAGTTACGACGACGACGACGGCGAGGCATTCCGCATTCGGAAAATTTCTCATACCGTAGGGAGAAGGGATTCGTCTATTCCTACGATGTTGCCTAAATAATGGTACCATACTCGCTGTGGGTCGAGGGGGGGGGCTATGTTGTAGTTGTTGTAATCGAAGTAAAGATCAGAGGGGAACGGAAGTCTGTGTTTGTATTATTATTATTTCTGCTTTTTTATGAATTAGTCATAATCATAATATTAAATATAACTTGATTCGCGTCTTCATTTTTCTCTCTCTCTCTCTCTAGTGAGCTTCTAGCTTTTCTTTTTTTTCTGTGTGTTTTAAGGTGAAAATGTTATTACCGGTCGGGTTTAGTAGGTAGCGAGGATCACAGGTGGGCGGGATGCAACAGCTCCCCGCTCAACGGACAGATCGCCATGGCATTCTCCTCCGTGGCGTTCCTCCAGTCGTGTCCGTCGAATTCGTACTCTCGCTTGTTCCTCGCCTTGTTCTCCCTAAGCTCGAATCGGTTGGTGTACTTCCTGTACAGCTGCTCATGGGTGAAGTCCTCAATGGGAGGGATGGGGAGCACGCGCACCTGCTCGTTGAACGTCATGCCCCTGCTGACCGGGAGGAGGAGGGGGGGGAGGGTCAGGAGCGCGGCGCAGCTCCCCGACGAGGACGTGCTCATAGTCTCGTCGGAGTCCGAGGAGGAGGCCTCGGACGGATCGGAGTCGTCCCCCTCCGACGACGCTGGCACCATCCCGGGGAGACAACCGTCGCCGTTGTCAACGTTGTCATTGTCGGCGGCGGCGTCGACCATGAGGGGTGGGGAAGGAGGACGACCGGGAGGACACCTGGGCGCCCAGCTGGCCGACCCCGACCCCGAAG
>JALLAZ010000945.1:0-13412 GCA_036939755.1 Stephanodiscus triporus | reverse complement strand
ACGACAAAGATGACAACGCGAGGGAGGATCACAGCCGTGGGAGGAGGAGGGACGTAGTTTTCGATGAGCCCGGCAGACAACGGCACGTGAGGGTGGGGGGAAAGGGGATGGGCGATGACGTGATGTAGCGATGACCACTTGATCCATTTTTTTGGGCTTGGGCGTCACCTCTTGCAAGTCGAAGCGCCCTTTGATAAGCTCCAAGTTGCTGGATAGTAGATAGGTATGGTAGATGTTCATTCAAAAAAAAACTTGGAATTTTGCCGCGCCTAGGGTCATTATCACACGTCATTGTCGGGATGTTCACTGTGACATGCATGAATAGAACTGCCCCTCTAAAAGTTCTTATGGAGTACAAATCTCTACATACGCGAGGGGAAACTAGTGAATCAAAATCTGCGCAACAAGAACTTGTTCTGACATGAAAATTCTGACTGAAAATGATGGGTGCAATCATCGAGGCCGAGAAAAAAATTACACCGCCTCTCACACGCACAAGAGATCAGTCCAGCAGGGGCAATGAAAATATTTTTTGGCTGATGACGGAATTAGCGAACCTCAAGGGACAGCAACATCTATTTGATGGTGATGGTAAATGGAAGGGGACAAAGGAGTGGCAAAGGGCAGGCCGATCCATCGCACAATTGGAAAGGCGATTGAAGGAAATTTTGAATGTGAAGTTAGAGGAAGAATGCCCTTTGACACCGTCGATGCCTACTACTGCATCGTCACCAAGAATGATGCCAAAGCTGCAGGGACGAAGTCGTAGTCAACCAAGAGAGGGGAAAATGAAATCCTTGTCTCGTGAACTGGTGATGCACAAAAACCAGGCATGCACCCAATCAAAGGAGGAGCGCCCTACGACACCATCGATGCCCACCTCTTCGACACCAAGGATGACGCCAAATCTGCAGGGTCGAAATCGCAGTCAACCTAGGGAGGGAAACATGAAATCCTTGTCTCGTGAAATGACGATAAACGAGAATCATGCACAAAGCCCTCGTTCTAAGAAGAGCCATAACGAGTCTGGGATTGAGCGTTTCAATAAACCCTCTGTTCCTTTTGACTCGAACGGGTATTGCACACTACACAAGGACGTTCAGATTGCGAAGAAGACGAATAATGGAGAGGGCTGGAGTATGTGGAGTACGATACGACCCAATTGTCCTAAATGTGCCACACTGGTAAAAAGTCAGCTGAGTGGTGATACGGAATCGATGACAAGTGAGGAGTCAAGCGTCGACCGTCATCGTCAGCATAATGCTGCGAAACAAATCAGACTCCGCTCTTCGGCCAGAGATCAGCACTCGTCGGGTCAGGCTCGTTGTGGTTGGAATCCTCAACATTCCGGGAACATTCATGTATCGAATCCTCCCGACCGTGACCATGGGATATACAAACGATCTCCAATGAACGGATCACCTAGGCCGATGCAGAACACCAGCAGACGTGAAGATATTTCTCCACGTCAACATTGCCGAAGTAGTGGAGCTGCACCAATGATAAGAGAAGAGTCATTACGTCGTTATCGTGGCCAACGTCGGCATAACAATGGTGTCACAAATAGCTTCCAGCCTTCGGCCAGTGATCGTCAAACATCTCGTCAGGCTCGTGGTCAGAAATTTGCGCACCAACGTCGGCATAACAATGGTGTCAGAAAAAATTCCCCCTCTCCGGCTAGTGATTGCCGAACATCAGGTCAGGCTCGTGGCCAGAACTTTGTTCGTCGAAGAAGCAAAAGTGCAGGGGATCTGCATCACCTTTTAATTCAGTCTCATCTTGACAAATATGCTGACTGCGAACGAAGGGGTCCTTCGTTGCACCACAGAAGGCTATGGGAACACCGCGAGAGATGCTCGTATAGCCCTGACAATGCCGACGATCACGTCAGCGTTGACTCGGGTGTCAGTAAACTCACGACCGAAAGTGGATTTACTGACGTTTCAGACACACTTCAAAGACCGGTACCAGGATCGTTTCCAAGATCTTATGTTATTCGTGATGACAATGATGATTCCTTCTTGAATTAGTCATTCTCGCTCAAAGGCTACCTCACATCCACAAAGGAAGAGAACTAAGAAGTCTGTTTGTAGATGATACACTAAAACTGTATTTCGACTTTTCCGCCTGTACAAATATATGATAAAACGATATGTTTATATTCATCCATTCCGAGTCTGAGCAGACATAAATCGATATTTTACCCCTAAGTACTTGAATAGCGCCTAAGTAGTAGCACAAAGCTTACGCATCAAAGCTACAGTTCGTATGAGTGACAATGACACATGCGCCCCACCATCCTTCCTTAATCAAACGGGTGACGAATCGATTTCATGATTCAATACCATAGACACGACAGAAGCTGGTACGTACATTATTAAGGTTAAAATCGTCGGGGACAGTGAAAGAATCTCATGATTCCTCCGACTTGGCTTTTCTTTTCCTCGTGCGTTGGTTCCCTCCCTGCGAGGCAGCAGCCTCCTTCTTCTTCTGAATTGCGTGCTCATTGACCCAGCACGTGCTGAACCACCCCCCCTCGCCGAGTCTATCGTATCCGGACGCGTCGAAATAGTCGCGCTGCGCGCGTATCAGACCGACGGGCAACCTGCCGGATCGATACGAGTCGTAATACGTGAGGGACGAGCTCAGCGTCGGACATGGAACGGCGCTCGCGAACGACAGGGTAACGATCCTCCTCCACGACATGTGCAACCCCTGCAATTCGGAGGCGATGACGGGGATCGTCAGGAGACTGTTGCTATCCCCTCGGTCGTCCGCCAACGCCGAATGGACCCGATCAAGCAGCGTCGACTCCAGGAACGATCCAGGCATTTTCCACATCCGCACGCACTCTACCGCGTTCGCGTCCCACGATCCAGCCTCGGACGCCGCCTCGAATATCGCGAGGCATTCCGAGACGATGCACAAACACGCGCAGTGGATTGCGCGCCTCAGGTCCTCGGCGATCTGATCCCTCAGCACGCTGGGGGTGTCGTTCAGTTCCGGGACCTTCAGTATCGAGGACGCCTCCAACCGTTCTTCCCTCATGACGCTTAGGAATCTCGTCTCCGTCGTCGCGTTGACGGTCGGGGCCGGCACGCCAAGTCGGGTGGCCTCCAACGTCGCCCACGTGTCGACCGGATCCGACGGTATCGCGTCGACGATGTGATCGATAACGAACCCGCTCTTCGTGACGGTATCCCGCTTGTAGTATATCCTCGACGATATCCCCGCTAGGTACGACCTCGTCGTATTTCCCCCACCTCCATCATCATCGCCGTAGTCTCCCCCCCCTCCCGACGGCTCGTTCCAATTCCTGAAGGCGCGTCCGATATCCTGATTCTCATACCCACCGGCCCTTCGCAATACGTCGGAACCCTCCGCGTACGCCTGCGCGAATCCGTTCTCGATCGATCGTTGGATCATGATCGCGTAGTGGGCGGACGCGGGATCGTTCCCGACGTGCGCGATCGACGTACCGCCGTAGGACGACACGTACGGTTCCACCAGCGAGTATGCCCCCGTCGATCCTCCCCCGACCAGGAACGAGTGATTCTCCGACGACGTCGTCGTCGAGCGCAGCAGCCTGTCCCGCCCGAGTCGGACCATCTCGAGGAGGTGTACCCCCCTCGGACGGGCCTGCGTCCTCGACAATTTCCCCGCCACGGCGGCGTCGTAGTATTGTACCGTGGGAGGAGCGGTACGATCGCATCCTCCTCCTCCTCCTCCTTCCCCCTCGTCCTCCCTCCCCCATCGCAGGACGACGTCGCCCTCCTCGAGGAGGGGGAACAGCCTGTCCCAAAAGTGCTCCACGAACCCGTCATCGCGACCGTGGGTGCCGCAGACCACGATCCTCCTCGGCCGCATGAGCATCGGCACCATCTCCTCGACACTTATCGCGGGGATCATGCACCGCGAGGCGTCGGGGCGACGACGACGACGGCGGCGGTCCGACGACGAACCTCTGTCCTCCTCGTCCTCCTCGTCGTCTCCCTTGTCGTCATCGTCATCGTCGTCGTCGTCGTCGTCGTCCGCATCGGCCTCGGCAATCTGCGACTTGTATCCTGCACCACCTGGGGCACGAAATGCGGATCCTCGTCGCAGACGCACACGCGCACGCCGTCGGAGGCGTGGCGGGCGGCGAGGGATTGGCCGACCGGGCTGAGTCCCACGACGCCGAGTTCGCAAAGCTCTTCGCTCATCTTTTTCTACTACTACTTAGCACGCTTTTGCTTTTGCTTGATGGGCACAGAGGGGGAGAGAATAGACAGGGCAGAGATGAGAGAATGATAATATGATGTGTAGACGACGATTGGATTGTCCATCAATTTCAAGCAAGCTGAGAAGTCGTTTGGGGGAGGGGGAATTCCCCCCCCCCGGATTGCAACCAACTCACCAATACTATTCCCACGTAAGGCAACAATGATGGTGCTTTGTCGCCGTTGTTGTTGCTTCTCATCTTTCGTCACAACCATAAAATTCTACACTCTAGACGACGACGACGACGCATCATCATCATCCGCTCTCTCGCAGTGTCGTATCGCACCCCGAAGAACGAGGCAATGGACGTCACTCGAGACGACGCCTCCGCCTCCTCCCCCTCCGCCTCCGCCTCCCCCTCCTCCTCCTCCCCCTCGGAGGATTTCCTAATATTCGGCGCCCGTCCCACGCAGCTATTCGACGACGTGACGTCGGCCGTGGACGCCCTCCTCGCCGAGGAGGCGTCGACCCTTCCCCTCCTCCCCCGCGTCCTATCGGAACGGGAGAGACGGGAATATCGGGAACGACGGCAGCGGCGAGGGGGGGACGAGGAGGAGGGGGGGGAGACGACGACGACGACGGCGACGATGCCGATGACGCCGCCGACGACGGGGGAGGAGAAATTGCTAACGAGGCTGCGGGGGGCGTACAAGAAGAACCTCGACATCGCCGAGGCGTACTGCGCGAGGAATATATTCACCGTGGGTCACTATCCCAAGACGAAGCGCCGTCTTATACTCGAGAGGTACCTCGCGCGGGAGGGGGAGGAAGGGGAGGAGGAAGGGGAGGAGGAGGACGTCGACGTCGTCGGCGGCGGCGGCGGCGGGGGGGGCGGGATGAAGGCGGACGACGACCTCGGCGGACGCGCCGCCGCGACTGCGACGACGTCGGACCCGCCGCCGCCGCCCCCTCCTCCCGCCGTCGACGTCGACATCGACGTCGCGGCCGGGGAGGAGTCGACGGCGGTGCCCACCCCGGACCAGATTTCCGGCGCGGACGTCGCGATAGTCGAGGCGCGGGCGCGGATACGGCGGGAGAGGGCACGTCGGTCGAGGCTGACGGGACAGCTCGAGAGGCTGAACGCCGCGACCGAAACTCTCCGGGAGGTGCGGGATGCCCTGAGGACGGCGACGGCGACGGCGACGTCGGCGGCGGAAGTCGACGGCGACGAGGGGGGAGGAGGAGTTGGAGGGGGGATGGAAAACCTGAAGGAATCGGTGAGGCGCGCCGTGGAGGGACACGAGGAGCTCGGGGCGTGGAATTCCCGGGCGGAGGAGGCGATACGTATCCTCGATAGGATCAAGGTCGATCGGGAGGGTGGCGGCGGTGGCGGTGGCGGTGGCGTTGGTGGTGGGAACGATCCCCGTGGCAAGGTTGCGGCGGCGGCACTGGGCAAGGGAGGAAAGGTGAGGGTCGCGACGAGGGAGGAGGACGAGCGAGAGAGGAAGCGAGCAATGGTAGAGATCGGGGCCGGCTCGCACGGGACGAAGGAGCAAGTTGAATCCTTCTTGAAGAAATTGCGAGGGAATTGAACGGTGTTTTTGAAAGGATTTGATACTCACGCATTTAAGTGAAGAAGGCTTATACATATATATATATATATATAATATGATTCGGATTGGTAGCGCTGCAACATGGCACGGCCCATTCTTTCATTGATACATACGGTGTGCTGAGGCTTGTTATTATTCATCAGTTCTCTCACCTGAATTCACTCACAAAATAATTAAGAGCGTTAATTTGATGTTATTCCTGGATACAAGAACGAGCGGACATGATCTTGCTCACAGCGTGCATAGCTTAGCCTGATGAACCAATTTGCTACCCAAATAAGCGAGGTGGCCGCCAGCAACTGCTCGATCGATTTCTTCCATGGTAGACATCAACGTGATTTGCAATTCATCGCAGCCACGCACCAACTCAACTATCGAAACTGGATCTTTAGATTTCAGAACCAGAAGGAGAGCCTTCAGATTCACTTCTGACACATTAATCTTTCCCGACAGCGCGCTCTCTTGCTCCGTTGCACCCGGGCCCTTTCCAGCCGCTAATGTCTGCTGAACAACTCTGCTAGAAATGACCTTCAGAAATTTCGCAAACATACCATCGCGATATCGTAACAGTAAGGTGAATGGTCCGAGTAGACGCACCAAAACACGATGCTGGTCTTCGGGGTCATCCATGCAGCCCGACCAAAGCTTTGCTGATAGTTCGAACTGGTCGATGATGGAATCAACGAGAAGTGTGTCAAACGCATCAAAATCTGATTTGATCCCAACCGATCCATTGGTGAGCACTTCATCCCAAGTGAAGGCGGAGAGGATGGAGGATGCAGCCCGTGCTTGGATGAGTTGTTTGACGGTATCGTTGGTGGAGACTGAGGTAGAAGTAAGCCACTTTCGCAATATCGGACAAATCATGGGTAAGACTTTTGTCGAAGGTTGTTCACAAGAGGTAGTAAGGAAACGGCACAGGTTATCGACGGATCTGTCGTAGGAAAATTGATCCGTCGCCATATCTCCATCTTCGCCCGCCGTTCGTCGACGCAACACCGACGTGCTACTAGCACGTTCGATCCCGCTGCATTCAAGCAGGAACGTGAGATAAGTTGGCATGGGCATAGTTTTCCTCAACGAAGACACAACTTCCATGATGTAAGTTGCCATGCTGTTGGTTATACACCCCCCCCCTCCAGGATCATCGATTGACGCTCGTTGTCTGACGAAAGACTTGGAACATATGACTGACAATGACTTGACCAAAGCCCCCGAGGGTCTCTTTAACAAGCCGACGAGCCCAACACACAATTTTTGGACCTGTTCAGGAAGTCTTTCGAAAATACTCGGCATCTTCTTGTTGGCAGTGTACAGCACTTCCAAGGAATTCCGCAGGCCTAAGCAAAGATCATTAAGGGCCCTGTCGATGGGCAAGACGGAGCCATCGTCTAATATGCCATCAGACGATTCCGACCACTGCCGAACTAATGATATGAGCGATGCAAGAACAAGACCCGTCTCATTTGGCAGCCTTTCCTCCCATGATGCGATGTAAAGTGGGAGAACTGAGGCCATCTGTAAAAGCAAAAGAGAGCTCTTTTCATGGAGTTTGTTCTCGTGGTCGCTGGGTGGATCCAAGAGGCGGTCTGCAGATTGTGTGATAAGAGTAGTTAGAAGCATTGCGGCAGTCATTCCGGTTGCAGTTGGCGCAAGCTGATTTAACCTTTGTCCAACTTCGCCAGACCCTGATGAGGCGTAAATATTGCACTTCTTCCGATCCTTTTCGACAAATGTTGATGGAAATTCTAAACGGGGAAAGAACGTTGCCGCAAATGATTCGAGGAGCTCATGTCGATTCAACGGGTTAGCCAGCAGATAGTAATTACTGCCACTTTGCAGACCATGAGGTAGGACAAGCTTCCTTACAACCTTGAGAAGCACATTGGTTGCGACTTTCTCCGCACTACCAGCCTCCGTTGCATCAGTAGAATTGAGCCGAGGAAGTATGTATGAGAATACAACATTAATCCAAGTCTGTGTACCAACCTCCAGAAACTGATGACCTCCTCCCAACTCTGCCAAGGCTGAACATATACCTGCATTGCTCAGCTCGTATGAATCATATCCTGAGACAGAAATGTTGTCCATGGGACAGATGGGGAAGGATTCCATTAGAAGTGATAATGTCTTGTTCACAGTTTTTCCATACGTCACGAGACACTCTCCTATGTCTTGAATTTCTGAGAGTGCCTTATTTCCACGCTTCTGCCTTTTAGAGGGCATGCGAGTAGTCGTATTTGGCATAGACGAATGGTGTTCATGTGGGAGCATTTGATGGGACTGGCAACGCCGATGAACAAACCGGATAGTGTGAACAAGAACGTCGATAGTTTCAAGATCAGAAGCTGAGATGATGATACCATCTTTATCATTCGAAGGCTTGCGCCCTGAGTGCATTACTTCAACGAATTTCTCGCGCAGTATTTCTAAGAGAGAGGTCAATCTTTTCACCATTTCTATTTTTGATGCGCCATCTTCTGATGAGCTGGACAAGCCAGGGACTCCGCTTTCATCGAAATGTGTGCCATCATGACCATCTGCAGATACATCTGGCGGCAGAACAGGCAAATCGAAAATGCTGCGTATTGGTCTGAGTGACTCATCGAGAATTCTCCCACCTTCGCGGAACAACGACAACGAATTTGCGCGAGCACTTCCACCAACCAAAAACGTGCATTCAACAGAAATACGCAAGGAAGGGTCCAAGCGACGGCTGATATTGCCGTTGTTCCTATTAGAACTGAATCCATATCCTCCTGTCACCAATGATGAATGCAAAAGAAATGCTAATGAAAGTAATGTTGAATCACTAGCTGCCAACGAGGAACCTGTAGGTTGTGTTGCTTTGTTTCCATCTCTCTTTCGCTTTTTCGGACCACCTTCTTTTGAGCCTTCACTATTCCTTCCACGTCCTCCGAGTGACAAGGATGAGGTCAATCTTTCCAGCGATGGAATGAATAGGTCAACATGCTTTCCCATCTCCAATGACATGGCTGAGATCCCTCCCTCCTTCTCCAATGATGAAGTCAAAAATGAAAACGAAGGATATGGATCCGAAGACGCCAAAATTCCCACAATCAAAGCACCATCCTTTCGAATGTCACAATCCAGACTATTCAGTGCCGACGAGGCATATGCACATAAAAATGGCACGAATGGCGCCAGACACTTTAGATCTGATTGTTCAGACGATGACGAGAGATTCGTTATGATGTCTCCAAAAAGATTAATGGCAAGGCTGCGAACGTCATCATCTTCATCGAGCCAGCAACGGCACATGTTGGGAAGTAGTGACGGAAGATTGGCCTCCAGAATAGACGCTCCGAGAGTGGCCCCTAACGAAGACAACGATTGGACCGCATCTCGGATGCCCTTGAGACCCGAAGTTCGTACCGCGGGGGCGTGATGACGCAGACTCGCCTGGAGCATGGAAAGGGCATTCCCCCTCGAGGATACCAGCTCCATCCGGGCTGCCGCCGAAGCGAATGCGGCATCCTTACCCTGCGATGATTGGTTCGTGGCGTATTTGTTCTTCTCCAGCGAGTGGCCCTGAGAACGAACAGCCACGTTGGCAGTTTTGAAGGATGTGTCCGTGGCATTGAGCTTGGCCGGGGCGCGCTTGCCAACCTTGGCCTTAGGTCGTTTCTTGAAATCTCTTGCAGGAGGAGCCATGTTTTTTCTAATAATGCCTGCTTCGTTGAGCTGGGGCGTCGGTTGTCCGCGCCGCGACCCGGATGCCTGTGTGATGTGGGATGTGGCCTTTTTGTTTGGAGGGCTGAGGGGAGGAGGTGGTCAGACGCTAGAAAAATGGGGAACACCGAAAACCAAAACGAGCACATCATTTTCTCCATCCGTCCAACCAAGCCAACAACTCAAGCCCAAGCCTCCTTGCTGATGGCAAATCTCCAAACATTTCTCCGACTAGCCTTGGCATTGCCGTTAGCTTGTCATCATTCAGCTTTAGCATTCACATTCCGCTCAAGTTTGTCGCATCCAGCGTCGACTAGGCCGTTTCTCAACTCGGCAAGATGCGCGACGCCGAGCAAGCGTAAATCGTGGACTGCTCGAGAAAGGGAAGAAATTCTCGGCCGTGATGGCGAATACTTCAAGCTGGATAGGATGCGAGGGAAGATAGAATTCGGATCATCGAGCCGCATCCTGACTAGTCTCGATGGATCGGACGAGGACTCAGTCCGTCGGTGGCTTGCCGACGACGAGCAAATCGCCATGAGCATTTGGGATCCCAAGTTGATAAGAGAAGTGGAACCTAAAGTTTACCGATTGAAGTTGATGACTCTCATGTTCGTTACAATCCAACTTTCCCCCCATGTCGATGTGCGAATGTGGACGGATGAAGGGGATTCTTTCAAGCTCGAGTCGGTCGCGTTTGACCCAAACATACAATTGCTCCCAGGAATTGGTGTGTCTGCAGATTCTCTGGGCATTTCCATCGATGTGGTAGGCGAGCTATATCCATCGAAAGACGGCAGAGGGGTGGACGGAAAAATCGGCTTCGTTACCTCCGGGGAGCTGCCGCCGCCCATGCGACTGCTTCCCGAGCAGGCTTTGCAATCTTCCCTGAGCACTATCAATAGAACCATTTCCAACTTTGCAGTGAAAAGTTTTCAGAACGGAGCTCAAATGAAATTTCGCCAATTTTTACAATCAGAGAGATTGATTGCTCAGCGTTCTGAAGAATGAGCAAGCCAGAATTTCGAGCCATATGTGCTATGGTGTAGAGAGCTTGGATTGGCTTCGTGAATCTGCCTCCGGAGAAACCAGGTTGAGGCAGAGGATGAATTGAGCGAAGGCCGACGCTTATCAATAAACTAAAGATGTTCGCAACTAAATTTATCTAAATAAGTATAATATCCTTCAGACGATTGACTGGCGTTCTCTTTTAAGTAACTTCATACTCGTTTTATTGACATCAGTCAGTGCTTCCCCGCACCATTTCAGAACATGCTCCAGGAGTATTGTCATGCGATGATCTCAACTCCCATCCATTCAACGAAAGGGCGCCATCTCCTTCATATTTTTCTGGACCACCGCCTCATTGTTGTCGAGGCCCTGTCCCCTCCAACTCACGATCTCATCGCACCACATCCCGATCTTATCGCAGAACCCCTGCATGGGTAGGATGGTAAATGGCTCCTCCAGCTGGGTGGCGAGCTCCTCGATGCCGAAGAGAAAGACCGACGCCAGCGCGATGGCAGGGATCTCGGCGATGTGATTCCACGACCCCTTGAACGGATCGTACATGGCGAAGGGCAGGAGCAGGAGCCAGGTGGAGAGGAATCGGGCAGTGTGGCGGGAGTAGAAGAGGGGCACCGGCGACGAGAGTAGGCGCTCGCACCCCCCCAGAGTGTCCTCGAAGATGGACAGGTTCTTGTTGATCTCGTTCTTCCTCATGAAGTGCATGGGCAGCCTGTCGATGGCCACCGAGAGGTCATAGAGTGCGCGGTTCGGGCGGTGCTGCGCGGCGAGGATGGCCTCGGCCTGGGACGGCGACAGGCGCGCGCGCAACTCGAGGGAGAAGTCCGCCTCGTCCTCCTCGGGGGGGGAGAGGTGTCGCTTCATCGACCGCACGAAGGCCCACGTGTAGAGGCTGACCTGGCGCAGGTGCTCGGCCCGCTTCGCGGGGTCGACGGGGATGCCATCGTGGCCGTACCAGGCCGTGGCCATGCGGTTGAGGTCGCGGGTGTGGTTGATGTTGAGACCCCAGAATTTGCGCGCCTCGTCCCATCGACCGTACGAGGAATTGGTCCGGAAGACGAGGAGCAGTCCCAGGGAAGGCGAAAGGAGGGTGAAGGGAGTGAGGGGAAGGGTGAGCATGGGGAGGAACTTGATGACCGCCTCGTGTTGCACCCCGTCCAGATCGGTGTACCCCCCCGTGAGTGCATTCCACACAACTACGAATGTCGCCACGCCGGCGGTGGCCAGGACCTCCTTGGCGAGGCTCTTGTAGACGCCGCTGTTGATCATCGAGGAGAGGTTGCGGATGAAGCGATCGGACGAGCGGTGCTTGACCCACTCCTTGTGGGTGTAGACGGTCCGGCGGTACTTCCGGGATCCCTCGCCGTAGGTCTCCGAGACGACGATGTTGGGCGTGGGCGGGCCCATTCCGAGGGATGTGGAGGAGGATGAAGTTCGCTGCTGCGCGATGACATCGTTGACGCGGGGAGTTGCCGGCGCGAAGCCGCTTGCCAGCGACGGCGCCAGTGCCAACAGGAGGAGGGACGATAGGCGCATGATTGTTCGGGTCGGAGGGAGGAGGGAAATGAAAATGATATGAATTTTTCCAAAACTTTGTGTGAGCGAACCTTGGCTGCAACTCAGGATTTCTCAACAAAAAACAACAAAAAAGCTGGCAACTTACGCATACACTCTGAGCTTCGTTGCATCACGCAAGATATCAAGTTCTTCCAGGGTAAGAATCGAACTTCTTCTCTAGAAAATGTTTTGGGTAAGTGGGGATGAGGACATCATCAACGAAGCTAATAGTCGCACACGTCAGCGTGACGTCGACATTGAGTATTATTTTTCAACGTAAGTAGGATGCTGTACTCAATTCACCACAATGTTCTTCTGAAATTCTACACGTCAGCAAATATGAAATTCTACACGTCAGCAAATATGAAATTCTACACGTCAGCAAAAAGATACTTGGGAGTCCTCAAAGGTGAAACATATCCGACAAGCTACCACATGACATGGGGGGAGTTAGACAGATGGAACCCACGTCATCAGTGAGTGGTATCTAACGCGGGGGCGAAGAGTGCACGAAGAAAATCAAGCCATTTTTCACACCACACCGATTATTCGTCCGTCCCTGGCAGCATTAGGTATCATTCGCAAGGCACCATGATCCATCGTTGGAGCGCGGCAGTCGTAATGCTGGCGGCCATCGGCGCGCCCTCCGGCACCAACGCGTTCGTTTCCAGATGTCCGTCGTCCCCAATCTCGATCGCCGCCGGACCTCCTCCTCCCTCCTCCCCCCTCCGCCGCACCACCGCGCTCTGCATGGGTCCGCCCATCGACCCATCCGCCCCGATCACCGAGCGAGCCGGCGAGGGATCGAGGAAGTACCGCCGGACCGTCTACACCCACAAGGATTGGGTCAAGCACCGCTCGTCCGATCGCTTCGTGAGGAACATTCAGACCCTCTTCAACTCGGGAATATACAAGCAGATCTCGTCCGAGGTATTCATCACGACGGGCGTCGCCGTCTTCGTTTGGGCGTGGAACCTGCTCGTTGGTGGGTATCAGGATTTTTCCGGGGTCATGCACGATCCCATCATCAGGGAGAGTTGGGCCATGATGATCGGCCTCCCGCTGACCCCCTTCACCATAGTTAGTAACGCATTGGGTTTGCTCCTTGGTGAGTTTCCTTGCTTAAGTACTTTTGTTATACTGTAGTAAGATCACGTTTTTTGTCATTGGCTGACATGTTCGTCCTCTTATCATATGGGTGTTGTCGAATGGTACCTGTGCGAACCGAACACTGTAAAAAAAAAGTCTTCCGGACCAATTCTTCGTATGGTCGATGGGACGAGGCGCGCAAATTCTGGGGTCTCAACATCAACCACACCCGCG
>JALLAZ010000944.1:0-11127 GCA_036939755.1 Stephanodiscus triporus | reverse complement strand
TGCTGTGCCAAGGCAGAATCCTCAGCAGTGCACAATGTGGAACGCTTCGTGACCACGATGGTGCCGCTGACATTGAGTGACACAACATCCTTTGCATTACCGCTTGCGTATTTCTCGATGAATGCTTGTTCGTCCTTGAAACTATCTTCAAGCAGGAGCATTTCCGACCTGGCTTGAACGAGGCACTCTTGGTTTGCGTTGATCGCTTTATTGATGCCATCCGAGAACTTGGTGACTGGTTCAATTGTCTGAGTTTTATCCTGACCAGACTTGATGGCCTTGTTAGATGCTTGGCTTGTCTTCTTTTTGAAGTAGCAATCCTTGCTTGAGGTGATGATTCAGTCGCTTGGAAGACTTCAATTTCTTTGATTGCGTACAATCCATTAACAAGTGGCCCTGCGTGGTAGCTTTTTCCCGGATCAATGTAAACTTGAGAATCACTCCCCACATACATGTCATGTCCACCACCAAATGTTGGGCCAAAATCTGAACCATTGAAAATTGAATGTTGGTCATTCTCAATCATCAACTTCATCTTTGCAGGGAGATGAACTGCCGATGCCAGAGAGCGTGAATAAGAAGGCCTTGTTGGCCTTACTGCAGCCACCACTGCTTTTCCAGGAAGTGTTGGAATACTCCCCAATGACTGTAGCACAAGTAGTTTCGATGATGGTGAGGGTGCAACCCATGTTGTCGCACTTGGAGTGGAACGCCAGACCTGAATGACCATCGCGAGATCCTCGATTAAGGAGAGTCAGCTCCCCATCCAAACCATCTTCCTTGAGCCAATCATGGCCCTGCATCTTTGATGATGATGCTGTCAGGAATTTCAACGTCTATAGTTGGCACCTGTTCCAATAGGCCAAACAACTCAAGCTGGTGTTGAAGAATGTGTGCGTGTTCTTCATCGACGCTGGGAGGACTTGGAGGACTGTCCTGAGATGATATCATCACTTCATTGAGATAATCTACAATTGAACAGAAGCAAGTAGGATCAATGTCAAGGAAGATGCGTCCGTGGCTGTCCCGCAACAGCCTCTTATCCCATCGCCCACTGAACAATGCTTCTAACTTGGTTCCATGTATTTGAGTCAAGGTAGATCGCTTGGCAACTACGATTTTCCCTCCAGCATTGACTTCGACGAGGTGGTCGTCTGCGGCATCTAGATTGCCATTTGCTTCGGCGATTTCATGCTTCTTGATATACAACTTGTCCAAGCGCGTTTCCAGTCACCTCTTTCCTTGATTGAGGGCCGAGGTTATCACGTTATAATCTTGGTCCTAGTTGTCACGGGCTGTTTCGAGGGATTTGCAGGCAAGAATCAGCTCGTTCATTCTTTCAGTCTCAACTTTCTTTTCAATTATGTCCAAGTATGTGCTCTTGGCTTCGTTAAAAGGGGCAAGGAGGTATTTAACTGATTTTTTCAGTGTGCCTGATGTGAAAAATTCACAACTCTGAGTTCGCTGTTATCAGGGGAGGATGCAAGGCTACTTGAAACATAACGCCAGACTACTATTTCAACAAAATCGAAACCAGGCCAGCACTCAACGCCAGCATGCCAAATGCAATGAAGAAAATGGCGATACAAAAGTCTAACCAAGTGGGGTTCTCTACATCCGCTGCCACAGCAACATCGAGTTGTTTCTTTGCTTCGGATTGTTTCTTCGCAGCAATTGCAGCTCCAATAGCCTGATTACCCCCAGACATGGCACCGTAGGGCAAAAGTTTTGGACCTGGTTTCGGTTGGCTTCCCGATTTTGATTGTCTGTTGAGTTCGCCGTCATCCGCCCCATCAAACGAGCTGGACCTCTTTCTATTGATATCGCCATCTTTTGCCATTTGTTTAAACAAAATAGATTCCTCCAGTACCTCAGTAACACCATCAACTATAAAAGACAAATGTTTTCGGATGTCGTCTTCGCTTAAATGCGGCTCTGATGCAATACGGCTAATATGCGGACTTTTGAGAGCCTCCTTTTGTCGGAATTCGTTCAGTCTCCTCTGCCCTCTGTCTGCAATCGCACACCAAATCGGCATGAGGAGGACATACCACACAACATCCTTCGAATACTTAGTAAGCAACGAGGTGGGTTTGGAGAATGTTCTATTAGACAGCAAAGTAGACGATTCCAGTGGCTCCTCCTCGTGTTCGAGCGCAGGAGGAGATGATGCTCCCCGAGTTTCATTCACCAGGATCAAGAACTCCTCGCCATACACGGCCATGTAAATGAGCCCGGGACCGATGTACGCGAGACTCGAAGCTCCGATCGTTCCCGCGATGGCCATGACAAATCCGACATTTTCGGTGTATAACGCCGGGACGAGGCATGCGAGGTATATGATCAAAGTCGTTGCCACTCGTCGATCCCTCCTGCCCAACACTGACGCATCGTCACCCTCAAGGGCCCTCCTACCACGGAAGAAGAAAACAACGAAGACATGCCGGATGACGAAGGATGTCACAGGATATGCGAAGAACATCGTCAGGCAGATAAACGCCCGTCCAACATTTCCCGCCCTTCTCATGTTTTGACCGGGCAAGTCCAAAAAGTTGTTGAGTACATCGCCTGGAGTTCCATCATACATGGAATAGAAACAAATTATCCATCATTTTTTAGCGTAGAGAAGGGAAGTGAGTTTCGTTAAAATGCGGATAAAGGGACGACGAAAGTCACAATACTTACCCTCGGTATCGTCCAAGAAGGCAAGGTACCCCATGATCCCGCACGCCGCCTCCAAGATTCCGCACAGCAGCAGTGCCCTCGACGTGACCTTCGCCCAACGTTTCTTCGTCGGGCGCTCCAAAGACCCGGCAATCAAGAAGGCGCCGTGCTGACAGGTGAATGCATTCCCCACCACGCCGAGACCGATGAATACTGTCGAGCCGTTGACGACGGAGTTCGAGACGATGTGCATCAGTCCACCATTTTCGTTGATGGAGGATCTCCACGGGCTGAAGACGACGACTATCAGTACTATGAAGCATTGGGATAGGACGGCAAGCTTGGACGTTTTTGCCAACGCTGCCATGTCCTGTATAGGGTGCGCGGCGCCGGAGTAGGATTTTTACATCAAGTAAGATCGTCGTGGTGCTACACCATTAGAGCATAAGTACCTCCTAATATCACTCACTCTTTGCATGCTAATCGGAAGAATGACAGCCATCGTGCTTACAGTCAGAATGGCCCTCTCCATGCCAATGTCCCCCGGCGACACCCCTAAAAGCACCGGGAGCGTGTCCTTGATGATCATGAGGTACGTCAGACATCCGCCGTACGCCATCACGATCATGTTGATGGACACGAAGTAGAACCCAAACGAGCCGTAGGTCGATTCGAACAGTCTTTCGTAGGTGGGCACCCCGACGTGCTTGGCTGTGCCTATCAGTATCCTAAGCGACTTCTCGGTCATCATGGCGCAGAGGAAGATGAGGAACGCCCCCGCGACCAATCCCGTCTCCTTGATTGCATAGGGCATCCCCACGATTCCCGCGCCTATCACGGCATTGACGAGGTTGGACGTGGCGCCGATGATGGTGGTGCTCTTCTCCCTGCTCGCTGACGGCGGGTCCTTCCTTAGTCGCCTCGACGTGCCGCCGGGGGTTTGGACTGCGACGAGTTTTCGTGGCGTGGTGGGCGCGAAGAAGGGAGATTCGGCCGCCGCCATGTTCGGCGGCATTTGTCCGGTGTTTTTTTTAGATTTGGAGTTTTAGTGATGAGTGGGGAATGAGAACGGTTTGAATTGACATCCGGTTAGACTATCTACCGATGAGTGGATGGCGTTCTTCAGAGTGTATTTTATGTTGCTCGTGTTGCTCACCATTCTGACGACAATGAATCAACCGCGACGGAATCAAACGAAGGGGCATCGTTTTACCACCAAATGGCCGTAAAAATTGAAAATTAAAAAATTGATAAATTGAAAAAATGGTAAGAATTGAAAATTCGACCGAGTCCCGTTTACAAAAATAGAGGGAGGGACGTATCGTACTTATGAATGAACGAAGAGATAAATCAGCGAGGAGTGAGGAGCCCAATCAATCGCGATACCCGACGACTCCTCTGCTTTACCTCCTCAAACGCGATGACTCCGCGGTCCGCCATACTATTAGCTTCTGTCCTATCCCTTTCCCTCCCCCCCCTCCCCTCCGATGGCGCCGGATATCCCGGCGTTGTTGCGAGGCGGGACAGTTCGGAAGCGGCCCATCATCCCGCCTATGCCGAACACAAGAAGATGGCGCCGGCTGCATCGTACTACCGTCCCAACGACGAATACGAGACATCCGGCCGGTTCTACGTCTTCCTCCAAAAGTTTCCCCTTGAGTCGTCGTTCAAGATGATCTTTCACACGGAGGTGGTAGTCTGCCCGCGCGACACCTTGGCGAAGGACGCCGAATTCCTGAAAATGCTCGACGGCCTGACGAGCACCTTGACGCCCCCCGGGTTCGAGGGAAGGTCGTCTGCGGGCGGGGTTCGTGGAGACGAGACGAAATCCCCCTTCGTCGCCATCGACAGAGATATGTGGTCGAAACAAAACGAACCCGGATGCGTCCAGCTCGGTTTCGCGGGGGCAGCGTGCGGCAGCGCATGCTGCGGCTCCCCGCACAAGTCGGAGAACACGGCCTACGCCCTAAACTCGGACCGGGCCGTGATCGGGAACGCCATGGGAGAGTACAAGGAATTGTACTTTTACGGCGTGAGCGGCGGTCCCTCCTCCTCCTCCTCCGCGGGGGGTGGCGGCATCAGCGGCGAGGACGCGTACCAGGCCGTGTGTCACGGTCACATGAACGCCATCGACGCCGGGATGGCGCTGCCCACCTGCGTGAGCGATTGGGCGGGAACGGATTACAATCCGCTCACGAACAACTGCAATACGTTCACGTCCGCGGTGCTGAAGTGCGTGTACGGGATGAGCGACGCCAAGCCCAATTTGGGAATCAGCGATCTCAGGACCGTGACTTGTCCGTCGGAAAAGGGCAAGGATGGGACTGACTTGAAACAGTGCGTGGCTCCATCCATGCGTTTCGAGATCATCGATACGCTCTCCGTCGAGTGAGACGACTAACTACCGACGAATGCCAACGCGTAAACTGTGAATTGTAAATATAGCTGTCGTGGAATGCAGTGATTGTCTGCTCCAACGAAAAACTATTCGTGATTTTCAACAATGATTCACCTTCTTGATCAATTTCATGGGGGATCTGTCGGAAAGGAGGTAATGATGTTGTGTGTGTACAATAAAATTGAGTAATAATATGGTAGGAAAGGAAATTGATTCTTCGCCCTTTTCTCTTTTTAGTATCTCACGACGGCCAGACTGTAACTCGACGCTAAAACCAATCACGCCAACAACTCCGGTTTCTCTCTTTACTTTTACTCCCTCTCCCCTCTGCCCACCTAGACGCTTGACGATGTCGTCGAGCAACATCATCGAGCACGGTCAGGCTGCAGCCGACAACGACGCGAAGGGCGTTGTTGGCGGCGGATATCGAGGGGGTGATCGCGGTGGGAAGAAGAATCACAACAAATACCGCCGCGACAAGCCGTGGGACACGCCCGACGTCGACCACTGGCAAGTCGCCCCGTGGGACGAGGCGAACGGCGACGCCCTCCCCGGCGGACGCCTACTCGAGGAATCGTCGTTCGCGACCCTCTTCCCGAAATATCGCGAGAAGTACCTGCGTGAGGTCTGGCCGTTGGTCACGCGAGCCCTCGACGGTCACAGGATAGCGTGCGAGCTCAACCTCGTGGAGGGGAGCATGACCGTCCGAACGACGAGGAAGACCAGCGATCCGTACATCATACTGAAGGCGAGGGACCTAATAAAGCTGCTCGCGAGGAGCATACCCGCCCCGCAGGCCCTGAAGGTCCTGAACGACGATTACCACTGCGACATCGTGAAGATCGGGGGACTCGTGCGGAACAAGGAGCGTTTCGTGAAGCGCAGGCAGAGGCTGATCGGGCCGGACGGCGCCACGCTCAAGGCGCTGGAGCTCCTGACGCAGTGCTACATACTCGTGCAGGGGAACACCGTGTCGATCATGGGGTCGCACAAGGGCATCAAGAGGGCGAGGACCGTGGTCCTCGAGTGCATGAGGAACATCCACCCGGTATACAACATCAAGCGTCTCATGATAATGAGGGAACTGGAGAAGGATCCGAAGCTGAAGGACGAGAGCTGGGAGCGATTCCTCCCGACGTTCAAGAAGAAGAACGTTCAACGGAAGAGGCCTAGGCAGCTGATCGAGGAGAGGCAGAAGAAGGATGCGGCCGCTACGCGGCAGTCGTCCGGAGGAGGGGGGGGCGACGATGAGGCGGCGGCTGCGGCTGTGACGAAGAAGAAGAAGAAGAAGAAGTCTTACACGCCATTCCCGCCCGCGCAGCTCCCGTCGAAGATCGACAGACAGCTCGATTCGGGCGAGTACTTCCTCTCCGAGCGGGAACGCAAGTCGAGGAAGTTGGTCGAGAAGCAGTCGGCCTCGAGGGAAAAGGTTGAGGAGAAGCGCAGGGCGAGGCAGATGGAGTTCGTGCATCCAAGTTTTTTGGGCGGTAATGCCGGCGGCGCGAACGATCGCAATGACGACGATGGAGGGGGTGAGAAAAAGGCGGCGTCCGGGGGGGGAGACAAGGCTGGGTCAGGAAAATGTGCTGGCGGGGACGACGTGGAACGGCTCGTCGACAAATTTTCCAAGAAAGGCGTTGGTGGCAAGAAGCGCAAGAAGTCGGATGACGAGAATAAAGCCCGGTCAGGGTCCGATATGATTGCTAGTTTCGACGTATCGAAGACGAAGAGAGATAAGAACGAGAACGGTAAGAAGAAGGAGAAGAAGAGTAGGAATGACTGACAAATTATTGAATGACGGGAGGCTCTTTTTTTATTGGAAAGTTTGAAAAGTACTTAGGATATTGTGACCTTGATTGAACACACCATATACTGCTTTGGCGAGATGTTGGACTATCATCGCTTGTGAAGCAGCCTCACTCTCAGTCCAGGGTGATATCTAGAGGGGCTTCTCGCGGGGAAGACCCTGCAAACTGCATACATAGGTAGTAAGTAGTAACCTACGTACACTCTACCAGAGACGATACTATGGTACTTAAGATAAAAAATAAGGTGAAAGAAAAATGCGGGAGCTGTTCGATGAATCCCCGCCCGGCGGCGCGGCGCCCTTCTTCTCCCCACACACTCAACCACAACAAACACCCATCACCCATCGACAACACCATGACGAAGAAGTTCGCAGTCACAGACGTGTCGTGCCTCGACGTCTCTAGGAGTCCGCATCCCATCTCCACGGGAATCGGGTACCTCGACCATATGATCGATCAGCTCAACAGTCACGCCCAGGTGGGGGTGTCCGTCACCGTCGTCGTCGTTGACGACGACCGCGAGGAGGACGACGACGGAGACGGCCGGGGACGCACGCGCCACGATCGCGCCAATAGATACGCGACCGAGGACCAGTCCGAACTGACGTCCCTCGTCGGATCGGCGCTGGGGGAGCGATTGAGGATCCTGCTGTCGACCGCCGTCGACCCCGGCTCGAAGGACGGGAGGAGGAGCAGTCGATTCCGCTGTCCCCTCGACGAGGCCCTCGTGGAATGCACCCTCGCGACGACCACGACGACGTCCGAGGACGACGACGGGGGGGGGAGGCTCGTGGACTTCACGCTGCCGCCGTACGGGATGTATCCCCCCGACGTCGGCCGATCGAGGATCGGCGAGCTGGAGACCGACAACGTGCGAACCTTCTTCGACTCGCTCGCCCGATCGTCGGGGTTGGCGATGTCGCTGCGCAAGGTACGCGGCGACAACGGACATCACGTGGTGGAATCCGCCTTCAAGGCGTTCTCTCGCGCTCTTCGGAATCTCCTGGACGGTACGGACGCGTACGACGCGCGCTACGATCCCGTCGCGAACGAGGCGGCCTGGTGGTGCGGACATTCTTCCGACGCGATGATCTCGGGATGCGGCGGCACGACGGGGCGCACGGGGACGGTCGAGCGCTCCACGAGGGAAACTTCGATATCGGTGCGCATTCGACTGTCCGACGGCGTCCCGCCCCTCGACGACGCTGACGACGACGATGGAGGCGGTGCGACGGAGGGGGATCCCGTCGTCGGGGTGGACACGGGATTGAAGACCCTGGATCGCTTCGTATCCGTCCTTGCCCGCGAGGCGAGGATGTCCGTCGACGTCAGGTGCACCGGCGACCTGTACGTCGACGATCACCACACCAGCGAGGACGTTGCAATAGCGTTGGGACAGGCCTTGGACGAGGCGTTGGGGACGAGGGCGGGACTGAATCGGATGTGGTGCGCCGTCGGCGCCCACGGCGGTGAGTAGTACATCGCGGATGGCATGCTTCTCGCTTATTTTTGTTGCCGTGGGGATGCTCCGATTCGAATCGTTTGAGAGGATAGCAGATCCATCCTGCCCGTGTCGCGAAACGAAATTTTCGTCAGCATCGCTGAACTGGTCGTCCAGACTCACGCGCGCCGTCCCCTCCAAACCTCGTCGTTTTTTTATATAGATGCCGAGGTGGAGGTGACGATGGACCTTTCCAACCGTCCCCACGTCATCCACGACCTGTTCCGATCCACCTCGGAAGAGTACGCGGGGGACATGTCGGTGGAGATGATCGTGCACGCCCTCGAGTCGCTGGCCACGAACAGCAAGTCGACTGTGCACATAGTGGAGAGGAAGGTTGGGACGTCCGCACTGGAGACATCCCTCGCCACGGCGATGGCGTACGGACGAGCGCTGAGGATGTGCGGCGCGGTGGACCCGCGACGGGCGGGGACTATCGCGAGCAGCAAGGGCACGTTGTCGGTATGAATGGAAGTTACGGGCCCTCGCGTGTTATTAATCGGGATAACCTTAGTCTGATTGAACACTCAGCCACCTACCGGTAATGTGCTTAACGACGTAGCGACAACCGAAAAGGTCAAGGCGAGCCAAAAGGTTGAAGCGTTCGTTTCTCGAAGTAGATGCGCCTGAAAAGGATACATCAGGAATTAAAGGAGTCGAATTAATCAGTCCTAAAGCAGAGGGGTTACGAGAGCAACGTCGCCTAGCATAGCGTGCAGCTTAACCCGCAGCCTTTCATCGATTCTATTTGTGCGCACCAGTTCGCTGAAAATCCCCTTAAACTGGCACATCCCTGTTGCGGTGAGTTATGTAACTCATAATCGTGACCTCGAACACGTCTAGCAAGGACACCGCCAAGGCGCGCCACTTGAGTGAGAGGAATCGAAATGCAATCATCTGTATCGGCCCAATAGCGAATAATGCCGCGATCCACAACCTGTGTATGTTCTCGATGTAGTCCCTCGCAAACTCCTCGCGCAAACTATGCCAGTGACCTTCCACGACGCCCGTGACAAACATCATGACGGCCACGAAGGCGAAAGCCATGAGGCCCTGATCAATCGCCACGTGCAGGAAGGCATTGACGTATTTCCTGTGACTTATCATGTAATAGGAATGGAACATGGTCGAGTGGCAAAAGTAGGACGTTGGAGCGTCATCGACACTGTCAATGCAAGTAGGATCCGACCCTCCCTCCTTCGAATGATCTGTGTCGATGCATTTGTCAATCGACTCATCAAGATTAATTGGCAGCACGTGCTCGTAGAATTCGTAGATGTAGTGCATCATGGGGCCGTAACAAAGGCCGGTGCAAAACATTGCAACGATCCGACGCAGGTGCAACCCCCCGGTCGAGTCCAATCTGAGATTCGAGACATTCTCGATGTATTGCGCGAAGAGGTCGCCGATAGAAGACGAACACCCGCCCGTTAAACTCTTGGTCAGCACTGGATGGTCGTCCATTTTCGTAGAGTACCAGTGGCAGAAGCCATAAATGACGTTGGCGGGAAAATAGCTAGAATAAGAGGGATTGTCGGCATTGATATCGTCCCCGAACATGGAGTAGTAGCTGTTGATGGCGGGAGAATCAGGAAACGGAAGGGAGGGAATCTCGCCCTGTCGTGGTGGGGTTTTGGGCGGAGGGCCATCTTTCGTTGTATGGGCAATTAGAACTGGAGAGTTGGGCGGGCGTCCGACGACGTCGTCCGGGACCGGCATTGCGATGCTTATCGACGGCTTAAGCTACCGCAGATATGTTCGAATATAATAATAATGTCGTTGGATGTGCCTCCACGGGACCAGACAGTCTATCACTTTTATGGTATGTAAACATCATCTGTCTTTTGTCCATCGCCCAGGCAAGCAATGACGTCTACCTATCGTACCGGGTTATCGTTCTCTCTGTCCACCTAAGATAGAAAAGGATCGAGGTGTCTCTTTCAATGCGAAATAATTTTGTCTAGAGAGAGGTACTAATCCACCTCTGAGATAGAAAAGGATCGGTTTGTCTCTTTCAAAAGCGAAAATAAATTTGGTCGTTGTCGCGCGTCATGTAAGTACTGTGGTACAGTGTGGTACATCATATTGTGTGTGGGGGGGGGCGAGTTTGGATATTATGGAATACATAGAACCTTTAGCGGGAACAATTGTAACTACCGTACAGAAAAATCTACACCCAAAAATCTACTTACACGTTTAAAGACCAGTCGTTTGGTCGGAGTCTCTCCAATTTTTTCATTTCTTGTCTTGTCTTTTTTAGCTTGGCCTTCCTCTGACTCAAAAACATCCACCCACTACTAACACTCTGGCCCAATCATCACGGTCGGTCCTCCATGACTCTGGTATCTACCTATATCTCTCGAGTCAAATGATGATCAAACATTTTCCCTAGCAGTATTCTCGCCGAGTCCGCATGCAAACCATCGGCTAGCATTCTCTACACTTGGCCCGCATGCTAACCATCGGCTCCATTGGATTAATGGGGTAAAGTCCAGTCAGACATCTGTATCTAATAACCATCATGGGAAACTTCGAGCTTGCCTCCGACTTTGTCATTAATGACACACTTAAACCTCACGTGAATGACAATTTCCGCGTGATAGAGTCTCCGGGGCAAGCACTCCACTGCGATCCTGATACCGGCGAATCCGTCTATCCGAAAATCCTCACTACGGGAGCTGGCAACGGAATCCATCGTCCGTTCATATTTGCGAAACTCATTGCCATGACTGGCAAGGAACGTCCGAATGTAGTTT
>JALLAZ010000943.1:0-11806 GCA_036939755.1 Stephanodiscus triporus | reverse complement strand
GCAGGGGCTCATTCAGCGTCAGGAGCACGTGGACCATGGCGTCGGGATTGAAGTAGGGGGTAGTAGAATAGTGTTTTGGCAGAAGGATGCAGTGTTGTGTGCACCCCCCGCGGATCATAAAATAGTATCACCCTGCCCAGAGCCCTTCGAAGTGGTTGCGCGGTCGCGGACGTTTGGATCGTCGAGATAAAAATTTTTAAGGGGGTCGCCGGACCGCGAACAATCTGAACGTGGCGTAGTTGGACGACTAACACTCGGATACATGATATCTTTGGCTCCTCAAATGGGCCCAGGTTTTCCACGGGCTTGCATCATTGGCCACAAAGAGGGGGGGGGGCGATTATCAGGATCGACTGTGGCCGCCGTTGGGTTGATGACAAACGCCTTGGCACGTGGTTGATCTGGATTGTGCGACCGTCACTGGGACAGGCCCCGCCCCGCAGCAATGAAGCGGCCACCCGTCACATCAATTACCAGAGAGGCGTCCTGCAAATTTTTGCAGACTGGTTCGGCGCGACTACCGGCGTACTCGTGCCTTTCTTTGACGCACCAGACGCCCCGTTCGAACCGGACCCCAGGCTTACCCCACACACGCTTGCGCCGTGTTTGCGGGTGGTAGATTACCCCATCCATTGGTTTATCGTCCATTCGGTCCCCGAGTTGCAGTGTTGGGTACTTGGTCAACGCCTACAGGCCGGTGGACTGATCCCAAGAGGAGTCCTACGAAGGCATTCGCGGTGGGATCAGCGACTATTGAGTCAGATGCAGCATTATTTCCGCCGCGACAAATTCTTGCGCCAAGTTGCAGACGCCGAGTTTGGGGACAATTAGGGGAACAGCGTCAAGATGTTCTTGCTGGGGGGGGTGGCGGCCGCGCCAACGACATGACACAGGGGGGCCGTATCGACAGCAACACGGGCACATCAGCGGGGCAGCAGCGGCGCCCGTCCTTCTTTTCCGATTGGGAAGGGGTTAGTACTAGTGTGCCCCACCAGGATGATACCTCGGCTTCCAACGTGACTGCACGTTTTGGGGGAGTGGGAGCTGGGAGACCAGACTGGGGGCATTCCTACTGTCTTTGACTTTGATAGGAGGGGGGGGGGGTCACACGGGTGACACGCCTCGTGAAATATTGACAGCTGTGCCGCCAAGGGAAATCACTCAATGGGCGACGCCCAACGTCGGGAATGCCGATCCAGGGGCTGTACCCTTACAGGGCATTTTACACACGTCGATGATGTCCCCGCTATATTCGGGGATGGCTGCGGCCATAAAAAAGGGCAGCGGCGGCATGCACGCGACGATCATTCAGGACCTTACCTGGCAATGGTCACTGGGGAGGGACACGAACAAGATAACCCATTTGAAAGAGGTTATGGGGAACCTCCAAGATTTTTGGGCATATCTTTTCATCAAGCAAGGGAGCCGTTTCACGACGGTGATTCACTCACGGATAAAGTTTGCGGCGATCACCGCCAATACCTCGCACCTCCAGGGCCGAATTATTGGGTTCGTGGGCGATAGGACGCGCACACAGGACCTCACCCCCCACCCCGATTTTGCTCCCGCAGCAGAAGACGTGGCAGTGGGTCAAGGAGACAGTTTTCGAGGATGGTCCTGCTCTCATCAAGTATTTTGAAGACGACCCCTCTCGCATTGGCATGCTGTGGAAGGGGGAGGGGGAGGACGGGGTGAAAAAGCAAGAGCTCCATGCCCCTTGACTCCTCGCGATTCCCCTGTGGCTGCTCGATTGCATCCGGAAAGAGGGAAGGGTGTTAAACTCACTGTTTGTACGTACACGCGTACGCGCATACGTACTTACTAGTAAGTTTCATTCTGGCCAAATCTGGCAGTTTTTCAGCCCTTTTTGGGTGAGTTTTCACCGATTTAAATTCGGTGAAGTTTTCAGTGATCTTGAAGCAGTAGCTCATAAATTCGCTAATCACACGATTATACTACTTCTAGAGTCACTGTTCAATAGTGATTAGCAATTCTTACGGTTGGGACAACTCATTACGGTTTCAGCAAACAACATTAGGTTACGATGGCTATTATTCAAGCGGAAATTTGAAAAACGGTGGCTGATTTTGTGATCACGGAAGTTCATGGCCAACCCAATAATCAAGACATTGATCGTCTTGAAGAAGAACTCATTGCTGTGGCTTCGTCAATTCCCACAATGTTGGGAGGGGGCAACAATGGTCATGCTGGAATGCTACTCTCAGCGGTCGACTACGAAAACCTCGCCCCTGGAACTCCATTTGTGAACCCTGCGAATCCAGGGATTTATCCCGCCGGTGTAACGAACGCCAACCGTTCCCGATTGGAAGCGGAGCACAAGGAACAAGTGAAGCAGTTCCAGACCTTTGTTGGCATGAGGCTCGGATTAAAGGATTTGATTCAATGAGCAATTGAAGATGACTTCTTGTTAGAACTCAAGCAAGAACGGGTCGCGTACCTCAATGTAACACCATTTCAAATGGTAACTCACCTTCGAACTTGATGGGGTACTGTCACTTACGTTGACATTACTGCACTCATGGCAGAATGTGATCAGCTGTGGAGCGTTGCAGAAGTACCGACAGTGTATTTCAACCGCATTTAAAAGGCCGTCAAGCAACTTGCACGTGCTGGCGTGACTTGGGACACTCGGGCCATGATGAATAAAGCACTAAAAAGTTTAAGGACACAGGAGATTATGACGCACCAGTGCGTGAGTGGGAAGCTAGGCCAGTTGCTGACCAAACATGGGCAAACCTAAAAACAATGATGTGCACAGAGTATGCTCGTACACACCTGCAGGATGCAGTTACAGCCCGAGCAACGGGTCACGCATCAGCTCACAATGTCATGGAGCAGTACGCGACTGCAACGGAAGAGCTTATTGAAAATCTTACCGCAAAACATGCAAAGCAAATCGAAGCCCTGATCAAGAGCAATACGGAGGCGATGGCGCAACTAATGACCACCCTCAAAGCCACTCAGGCCGCTCCAGAGCCGACATTTAAAGTTCCCAAGACGCAGTCAGAAAAGCATAAGGCACACAGCTCCGGAAGCGCAAAATTTGAATTTCTCGTTCAGGAGATACTTTTACCACCAATTTTTTTGAAATCGCCCATGAACTCACGGAGAACGATGCCTTCGATGGGGGGAGTGGGGTGGAGAAATGATGGTGATGGGGTGATGGGGGTATCGTAGTATCTTAGTTGTGGCGGGATTTTTTTTTAGAACCCTGTAGCAATCCCCACATAAGTCAAAAGGTAGAGAGTTGGCCAGAACTACATACTGCTGACCGAACTACTCATGCCAGAACTACTCCTATGACCGAAGTACTGCTATGACCGAACTACCGCTAATTCACCATACCCTTCAACAATACCATACTATGCTACGAAATGTCACTATCTATCTTAGGTATCTAGGTAGTGTACCGTAAGAAGAAACTGAATCTACGAGAACCCATCCAAGAAGGAAGAGGTGTCAGGACCAGAACCCTGTGTGGGAAGGGGAAGAGAACGCCGAAGCTTTTTCTTTGCATGGTCTCATTTAGATTGGCGTGTTGATAGCCATAACATTCAGAATATTCGGAAAACGCACTTCGAAAGAAAAATCACTTTGACCAAAGTACTTTTTGACAGCCAAGATGCTTACTAGCTGGATACTATCCCACATACCTGCCTCAACGCTGAATTGCTTCGCATTAGTATGCAGTATATTCATTGCGCCATTTGCGTTGCTCTTTTTCTATGTGACGCGATGGCCGAAACCTCGCCCTGTCGTGGTTCGCCGTGCCATAGCTTTCCGCCCTGATGCTGTCCCCAACAAGATTGATACCATAGTTATCGGATCTGGATCCGGCGGCTCAACATGTGCCAACCTCTTGGCTCAATCAGGCCAACGCGTCTTGATCCTCGAGCAGCATCACGACAAAACAGGTGGATGCACGCACACCTTCCGAGAGAAAAATTGCGAGTTTGATAGTGGTCTGCATTATACATCCAAGGCCATGAGCAAAGCCACCACTCGACCGGGTGCGATAATGAGCTTTATGTCAAGGGGGATGCAAGAGTTTACTGTCTTAGAAGACCCGTACGATGAGATAGTGTTTCCCAACCAAGAGGAACATGTTCGTCGTAGTAGTCGACTCTCCCCATTGGGTACAGCGACCTACGCCAGTGCTGCCGGCGCTGCTAAGACTACGCACAATATGCCTTCCTACCAATTCGTCAGTGGCCAAGATAATGTCGTGAAATCTATTGCCAATCAAGTTAATAAAGATGATCCACAATTGAAGAAGAAAACTAAAGAGTGGCTGGATCTGTGCCAAGACATACACAAGGGTTTCATCGCCTTGGGTGTATCGCGTATACTACCCAAGTGGTTGCACTTTCTTGTTGCACCGCGAGTAGATCGGCTCATGACGTATGCATCCATGACAGTACGCGATGTACAGCATGCCGTATTTAATCTTGGGTATACCTCCAAAACGTTGACTGAGTTGAAAGTGTGCCCTAAAGCCCCTGACGGTTACGACCCAGACCACGACCTCCGTCGAATCAAAGGCGTTCTGTGCCATCCCATCGGGGATTACGCTGTTCAACCTCGAAATGCCACCATGGCAGCTCATGGTGTTACCATGACTCATTACATCGATGGTGCCTGCTACACTATGGGACCAACGGAGAAAATATCGATGCGTAACACTAGCCTTGTCCGCTCCTATGGCGGGGAGGTATTTGTTGATGCCACAGTCCGCGAAATTATTGTTGAGGGTGGACGAGCAGTGGGCGTGCGGGTGTCGAACACATCCGAACTGGACAAGTGTACAAGCGAAGAGGAAAAATCCAGGATTAAGCTTACAGAAATCCGTGCGAAGAATGTTGTTTGCGCAACCTCCATCTACAATTTGTACGAGAAGTTGCTACCTCAAGATTTGCCCATTGTACGGCAGTTTCACGACCCAGCACAGCGCACGGTCCGCCAGAGCAATGGCCATGTGTTTTTATTCTGCAAGATTAAAGGTGATGCCACAGAGCTAGGCCTGCCTACTCACAATTTGTGGTATTTTCACAAGTATGATTTGGATACAGCATTCGATGAATACTGGGCCAAGCCCACGGAAGTCCGTCCACCAACGGTTTATGTTGGGTTTCCATGCACGAAGGATGTCACGTGGAAGAAACGATTTCCGAATGTGAGCAACTGCATCTTAATCTCGGATGGATCGTATGATTGGTTTGAAAAGTGGGCGGGTTCACCTCAAGGACATCGTGGACAAGATTACGAAGATTTTAAGGCCAAACTGAGCAAGCACTTGTTAGACATCTTGTACGAGTGTGTCCCCCAGGTGGAGGGAAAAGTTGAACACCATGAACTAGGTACACCCTTATCCGAAGTTACCTTTCTAGCATCTTATCGTGGTGGATCTTATGGAACCCAATGCACGCCAACCATGTTCGACTCCATCAATCGTCAATGGACCACAACACCCCATACAGCCTTACCAGGATTATACCTTGCTGGAAGTGACGCCTTTTTACCCTCCGTGGTGGGTGCGATGTACGGCGGATGCTTGGGGGCATGTGCTGTGCTAGGTCGATTGGGTAGTCTTCGTTTAGGTCATGCGTTGCTATGCCATTTAGCCAAACACCTCCAAGAGGAGAATCCCAAGTTGTCCCGGGGGGAAGCCTACCGCTGTGCAATAGACAAGTTTATCAATTAGGAGTAATTAAGACGCCAGAATGAAGTACAGCGGAGAGGAAGGGGGGGTTACAATAGGAGCTTAGGAAAAGTTTTAGTATTTGTTAAGTTCAGGATTGCAGACATGGAATATGATCTACGATGAAGAAATATCGTACTTAAATGAATGTAAATGTAAAACTGAATATTATTTCAATTCGATGCCCGGGAGGTCATCATTGTTTTATGAAAATGGAGCCATTCCTTGCTCTATGAGACCTCTCCCTCAATTGCTCGATGATAATCATTCCGCCCTTCGACGTCGCCGCCACCGCGCGATGCCGCCACGAGCGATTGATCGAACAGATCGATCGATGATACGAATGTCAATCGGAACAACCGAGCAATCATATGGACTTCATTCTGAGCAAATAATGCATTCAGAAATACATTCGGGCAATGAGATTAGATATTTCTCTGCGGCGAGCAAAAGGTCTTCTTCGTAGGGGGTAACGGAATACAGATATCTGCTTTCCAACGATCCTTCACCAGGCCGAGAACGACTTGATAAGAGATCATCTCCTTGCATGTCTCCAGTGTTTGGGAAATATTCAAGAATGATTGCTTGCGCAATCTCGCTGTCTTCTTTACTCAGTGGTGTTTGACTTGAAATGCCATCTTTCATATCCTCAAGTCCCGGGATGATTTTGATACAAGCTAGGAGGAGATACCGCGACAGGTCGCAGCCTTGAGTGGTGTTCAGAAATTTGGTAGAGGGTTTTGATACTTGGTTTTTTACAAAATATTGCTGGAGTGCATGTTTCATTTCGCCGTTGATTATGGAACTGTAGAGCTTGCTGGCATTCGACGGACCAAGAAGCTGAAGCACCGGATGAATTGGCCGGGCACCACCCTCTTTTCGAGGACACTGTGGAATTATTTCATCGTACGGTGAAGAAACGTCTGGATTCCGAGGACGATTTCTTCCATTGTCGCCCCTGACAGCCTTACTCATTGCTCCGACGTTGTCTGTGTCGCCTTCCTCAGACACAATCAGACGCTGTTGATCTGCCCAGGGCATTTTGCCACCCCCGTCTTCGTCCTTGTGGTGGTAAAAGAAGTCTGGTTTGTTGTGTGTGTGTGTGTTGTTTTTGAATTTAAAGTAATTATCCAGCTCCCCCCGCAGAGCTGCCCCACTTCCGCGTCCTTCCTTTCTTTTTCGAACCGCAGCATGACTGACACTGCAGGAGCCCTCGAGAAGTTCAACATCGATGATACAGATACGGTGATCAAATCGGCTATCGGATCCGTCCTCACCGATACATCGTACAAACCGTGAGTCGCCATTTTGCACTCCCCATCCTTCATAACACGAGATCCCAACTAACCTCGCCGACGATCTTCATCGATAAAAAACCCAGAGCGAAAATCAATGATTGGTCCAACAGCATAATGTCGTCAGCTCTCAAGGGCCTGCAGTCCTTGAATCGACCATACAAGTACGCAATCACCGTCATCATCATGCAAAAGAATGGAGCCGGACTCGTCAGCGCGACATCGACATACTGGGATAGAAGCAAGGATGGTCTATGCAAGGTGGTGTGGGAAAACAGCACGATGCATTGCGTTGTGACGGTTTACGGAACGAGTGTGAATATAGACTCCGAGGATGCAGAAAGACAGGATGCTACGGTCTAGTTCGTTAAACGACTTAAAGGTTTTGTAATTCCACATTAGTCCTCCTTCTCATTATCGGAACTAGCAATCCAGGAGTTCAACATCTCCTTCGCGTCCAAGTAGATTTTCGGCAGCGGCGCTTGACGAACGGCATCCTTCCCGTCACTGAAGCGACCAGACGATATGTTTCGAAGGAACGCATCGGCCAAGGCTTTCTTTTTATTCACTAAGCGATGCTCATCTCCTTGCCGCAGCCAAAGTGGTTCCTCCTTGGGCGGACGTGATCGCTCTATCTGCATTTTTCGACGTCCCGCATCCGCCTGCAGCTCGAGTTCGTCCGAATCAGCTAGATTCATCCAAATTTGCATTGGATCGACTCTCTTTAGTGAGGGCGGCCGAGCGAATTCTTCGATTCGTTGACATGTTGCGTCGGCAGTCAAAGATGCCATTGAGGAGTAAAATAAGTCGTTCTCCTCTGTCAAGACTCCAGTTTCGTCCGTGCGACGCATTTTGCCAAGATTCGTCAAACCTACTGGTTTGATTGGTGTATACCGATGCAGTGGACGCCCTCGAACAGCGATCCTCTTCGTTTGTTGTTTGAGATCCAGTTCTTCCGGAAACAACAATAACGCTCCTTCCAAGTCGACTGATGCCGAATCTCGTGGCACTGCCGACCTCGAGCCCGACAAGGCAATGGACGCAAGAAGCTTGCTCTCCTCAGCCAAATGCAAATAGCTCAACAGGCTAACGTCCATATTTAAGCCAGATTGCTCGTGCATTATACTTTCAGAATGATCTTGAATGGCTACTCCACCATTGGAAAGGATCAATTTCTTCATCCTTCCGACAAGCTCGTTGTTCAGATCTGACTGCACATTACTTGGATTTGAACTAAACGGCAAGCCCCAAAGCATGATACCCTCGATGTTACCAGAACGATCGACGTAGAAAACTATTCCGGATCCATAGACAGGGAGAGAGCCACGGCTGCCACTTGGATTCGATAGAGCAGTTATCTTCCTGGTCATATTCCTGGTTGCTCGTCTCATGAAACCATTTGGCCCGATAGATTGGTTGCAATTGGTACTTTCGGTGATGCCACCAATGCCAATTTTCGATTCAATAATGGATTGATTGGTATTAGTCCACCAGAATCCGTGAGTTGCCATACCCTCCGAGTCACACCGTCCAACGCACAACGCATGTATTCCCATCGAGTAGAGAGCAAGAGTGGATGAGTTAGACCGCATTCCTTGCCATGACAGCTGATCATTTACGATGTACGGTATCACGTCTGACCTCCAAACGGGGATCGATCCTTGCATATAGCGCGGTGCCACGGCGGCCGCTAACGACCCGACAGTCCCACCGCCACCGGTACTAGCGATCATGTTCGTCGCGGCCACCCTGCCGACCAGCTCCGCACTGACGTGTCTGCCGCCGGCAACCTCCGCCCGACCCGTGCGCGCGTTGGGATACCTCGCGACGGATCCGGCGGCGTACAGCGACGACGCCGCGTGGAATTCGGAATTCGTCGATATCCGCCCATCGTCGAGGTAACAACTGAGCAGGGGAGGCGAAATGAGGGACGACCACGGCAGATGATCCGCGGTCGACGGATCGCCATCGGCTCCCGACGTGGGTATGACCGCCGTGCCGTGAAGGCCATCCACGCTGGGCGCTACAACTAATAGGTCGGCAAGGATCCGTTTGCCGTCGAGATTATCGTACGATTTGACTGTGTACAATTCCAGCCGATCGTTCGACTTCGATTCGTTCGCATCGGAGGACATCGGCCGATCCATGGCGACGTACCGGGTCATGGCCCGCTCTTCCACCTCGACGCCATTCTGTCGCAGTCGTTTGGTCAGCGCCGAACTGAGATAACGGGGTAGGGTCTTGCTCATGGGTCCGGAGTTTCCGAATAGGAGCGTCACCTTCTTCGTATCATCATCGTTATTATTACGCCACCGGCCGGACGACGACGACGACACGCGGGCGCAGTGCGCCGCCAGTTCCAACGCCTCGAATCCGCTCCCCATGATCGCGATCGTCGCGCCCTGCGACATCGCCAGACTCGACAGCATGCGCACGGACGTCGGATCCAACGCCGGCATCGTCGTAGATGTATTCTTCGTCGTCGTCGGGAATGACGGCGACGACGACGACGACGACGGCGGCGGAGGCGGAGGCGGAGGCAACGTCGTGCTCCTCAACTCCAGTATCCTACCCCGGGCATCCCCCCGGACGCAACCTTCGGGGGGAGGCGCGCCTCGCGATCCGGTCGCCAGCAACGCCGATTTGCGATAATGGACGCCGCCGACGACTGCGTCGCTCCTTAGCGCGCCGCCGGCATCGTCGTCGTCGCCGGTCGGACCGCCCACGACGGATCGGACGCGGATCAATCTCCTCGAGTGGTCGATGTGGCACGCACGCGCGTGCAAATGACGAGTCCTGCCGCCAAACGGGGAGGCCGCCGCCGCTGTCCCATTCGGCGGCGCGACCTCCCCCCCCCCCGTTTCGTCGTCGTCGTCGTCGTCGTCGTCGCTGGAAGGACGGACGGCGCTCGGGTCGATTGTCACGATCTCCGCGGTAGGGTCCAGGCGTTGTATCGTGCGGACCGCGCTCCGACCGGCCCTGCCGTGTCCGACGATGGCATAATCGCAATCCAACAACAGCGAGGCATCCCCCCGAGGAGGGACGTCCTCCTCCTCCATTCCCCCGAGGGGGGCGCTCGTTTTCGGTATCGCGGCCCGATCGCAGTTCGTCGGAGAGGAGGACGCCGGGGGCATCGTCCGATCGCCGCCGCCGCCGCGACGCCCCGTCGTCGTGCGTTCCATCATAGCCACGGCGCCGCGGGGGGGGAACACCACCCCCCGCGAGGTCGCACTGCCAGTTTCCGGGGACGCGGCCGCGCAATCAACGCCGTCGTCGTCGTAGGACATCGTCGAGGCATATGACGACGCGGGCACGACCAGGAGCGCGGTCAAGCACGCCCTCGCGCCGATGGTGACATGACGGGATAGGCGCTTCATCGTCGTCATGTTGTTGTTAACGTTTTTATGATATAATAATATGCAAGTGTGATATTTTGGTTATTAGCGCATCGTGTGTAACAGTGTACTCGAACGATGAGTATCTCTCTAAAAGTAGTACGTCGGAGAGGGCCGGGAGGATGTCGTCGCCTCGGTTTATCCGAGAGGCGATGGGAGCAGAGCGCACGCACTGGAAACGCCGCCGCCTTCCGCTACCAACCTTTTTATTCTCCTACCTACTATCCTAAAACAAACACCGCACTCGGCACTTCGTTGAGCTTTGTCTTATCTTTATATTCTCTTCTTCCGCATGTCGTCGTCTTTGATGTGGTCGTCTGCTGACCTGGCGCGGGCGGGGGGCGGGCGGGCCTCGTGGGAGGGAATAAAAATTCACGATTTTCAGGCAAACGTGCAGTTAGTACGAGGCTCAGCGTAGATACTTATGATTCACACGACCGCCAACAAGAAGGATTTGAGCTCTACCATAGCGATGTTTCACTGGTCACGGCAGGGCAGAAGAGACGCCTCAACAAATACTTTTTCCCAAGATGCAAAACAATTTCATCCCCGACGCCATTGAAATCGTCTCCCGCGCCATAACGGCAGACAATGACGGCGACTACGACAGGGCGCTGTCCCTCTACCGCGACGCCCTGAGCCGGTTCACCATCGGATTGAAGTACGAGAAGAACGAATCCAAGAAGAGGCTCATCATCGAACGCGTCGAGGGATACATGAAGCGCGCAGAGGAGCTTCGCGATTATCTGAACAAGCAGGCCGAGATGTACAAGAGCGGGGGCGGGCCGGGCGGGGGGGGGGGGGGGGGGGGGGGGGGGGGGGGCTGGGGGGGGGGGGGGGGGGGGGGGGGGGGGGGGGGGGGGGGGGGGGGGGGGGGGACCAAGCCCAGGGGGACCGGGGAGGACGACGCCGACGCCGAGAGGGCGAAGTTGCGCGGCGCGCTGAGCGGGGCGATCGTCACCGAGAAGCCGAACGTTAAGTGGGACGACGTGGCGGGGCTGGTGCAGGCGAAGGAGAGCTTGAAGGAGACCGTAATCATGCCCACGAGGTTCCCCCAGCTGTTCACCGGCAAGCGACGGCCGTTCAAGGGGATATTGCTGTACGGCCCTCCCGGGACTGGTAAGACCCCGATCGTTCAGTTATATATGCCAATATTATTTATCATTTTTGCTTCTCGTGCGACTATCGTACTCGACTGTGGATGCTGAAACCGATGATTTCATCTACCCATGTGGTCAAAGGCAAATCCTACTTGGCTAAAGCTGTCGCCACGGAGGCAGACTCTACATTCTTTTCGGTGTCCTCTGCCGATCTCATCTCCAAATGGCAAGGCGAGTCTGAACGTCTAGTTCGAAACCTCTTTGAGATGGCAAGGGAATCTCCTGGATCCAGAGCAA
>JALLAZ010000942.1:0-14976 GCA_036939755.1 Stephanodiscus triporus | reverse complement strand
AGGGGGGGTCTTTCGCCCAATCCCATCAAAAACCCCGCTAGGGGTGAACCAACAACACCCAAACGGTCCATATTGCACTTGGACCTGTGGTCGTAACCCCATTTTTGGCGAAATGGGGGCATTATGTCCGGACTTATGGTTAAGTCTGGTATCATAGAACCTCGACATGGTAGTGGTTCTTAAACCCCGGCCTCTCCTTCTTTTTGTGGTTCATCACACAAACGTGTACCAACAACAAAAGGTTGCTAACTGGATCAGTCCAAATTTATCATTAATTACTGGTGCACATGGTCTTAGTTTTACTCTCTAGAGGCCCTTGTCAAAATCAACAAGGGCAACTAAGCACAACAAAACAAAGAGACAACCCGCACAGACTAATCTCCGCTAACAGATGTTTTGCACACGGGGCACGAGCCGTTTGACGAGAGCCAACGGTTCACACATCCGGTGTGGAAACCATGCAGGCAAGGCAACGACGTCCTCCCCTCGCCTCGACAGAAGTCCTCCAGGCAGATACAGCACTGTCTCTTGTCCTCCGGCAGCTCGCGCTCGGGGTCAACGATCGTGCTCACCGGGAGTGATGAAATCGTCTCGGACGAGGCACCGCGATTCTCGCCACCGTCCCCGAACAATTGGAGCAGCCGTTCGTAGCTCATGTCGTCCAAGCTCTCTCGTTGACCGCGGCCGGAGTCGGCGTACGTCATCGCCTGGAGTAAATGGGATAAGAAGGCAGTATTTCGCGACACACCATGAGACACCAAAGTAGGAGGGTTGAAATTTCGCGGCCTCCCCCAACCGTCGCCATCAGAAGATGCGAAAGACTGTTGATGAATCCCCCCCGCCAACATTCCACCCAACGCTCTGCGTGGATCGCCTGACGCAGTGCCGGTGTTACGATAGCCATGTCCGAGGGCACGAAAAGAGCCTGCCGCCTCCGCCGCATCCAACGCTCCACGTAAATCGCGGTAGTTCGAAATCAGGGCGGACCCTCGAGAAATTCCAACGTGGCTATTGGGCGCTCTGCCTGAGGCCACCGGCGCCACCGCTACTGCGGGGACAGCAGAGCCGGCTGCATGATCGTCCGATGACACCCGCCCGCTCTCCGGGACGAATCTGTTATCGTCGTCAACGTCGAAGTAAAATCTTCTTGCGGGAGCACCCCCTCTATCATCGGTGTTATTTCGTGAGGGATTATCGCAGAGGCATGCATCGCATTTCAGGCGATCCCGATGGTTCAGAAGCGTGCAGCGCGGACAGGCCCATTGCTCCTGCCGTTGCGGCTCGCTCCTCGCTCCGCCGAAGGCAGCGGCATTGCTCGATATCTCCACGTGGTAAGGAGGTTGTTCCCGTCTAGTTTCCATGCGAGACGACCTCCCCATCCCGTCCGCGGCAGATCCACGTGGTAATCCGAAGGACGACGCCGAATACGAAGGGTGACCCCCACGCCAGATGCTCCTCGCGGGAGAGGAACGAGAGGAATCCGCCGATGGAGAGGATAGGTCGATGACTTCCCCTTCCCCTTCTCCTTTCCCTTCTCCATCCCCTTCTTCTTCTTGTCCGTTCGTTCCGCTCGATCGGAGACTCTCGGCCCACTTACGCGCCCTCTCCTTCGCCTCTCGTCTCCCGATCTTCCTCGACCTCGGTGCCTGCGTCCCCCCCGACGACGACGACGACGCGACAAGGGGGACCTCCGAAATCCCATCAAGGCTAGCGTCACGCGACGAGCGAGACGAGGCGGATGGCGCGCCGCCGTTCCCTCCGGCGGAATCGGCGGCGGCGACGACGACCGGGGCCGCGCTCGCGCCCCCGACGAGTCGATCCCCGAACCGACCCCTCTTCCGTTCCTCGTGCCATCGTCGGGCCCTCCTCAGCGCCTCCAGCTTCTCCTGATCCCTCATGGGGTTCGGAGGCGCCTTCCTCGCGGACGATAGCGACGGAGAGGACGACGCGCGGATCGATCCCTCGCCCCTAGTCGTGGCGGCGGCGGATTTTATTCCGTTGTCGATCTTGCGCTTATTGCGAAGCTTCTTCTTGCGCAGCAGTCTTCCCCTCAGCTCCTCCTCGGACGCTGGTCGGGATCGATCGGACTGCAGTTCGTCTGGAGAGTGGCAGATTGTGCCCTCCTCATCGGCGGACGATGAGCCCGCGAGGTCAATCAACGACATATTTCGTTATATTCCACCTGACGAGCCTGCGGCCCGTGGCGCGCGCGGTTAATGGTTAATGACTGGTAAATATCGTACGATTTGGGGTCTATTTTAGAATTTCTTTATCTTCGTGGTCGTAACGACAACAAAACAGCAAGATTCACTCGCCCAACGGCTCTCTGTTTTGTGCCTTGCTGCTTTTTTCTCTTGCCCACAACATCACCCTCCCCAGCGGCCCCGCTCAGCAGTGTTGCGCAATAACAGATTCAACGATGTTCGGCAAGGTAGGCAAACAATACGCTGATCAGATCGCAAGTCAGCTCGAAAGTTGCTGCGGGAAAGTTCTGACATCGAATGCGCCCCAGTCGACCGAGCAGGCCACCGAGAAACTAGGCAAGGTGACAGGCAACCGACGCGCTCTCTTCGTCGGAATCAATTACTTCGGGCAGAAGGGCGAGCTGCGAGGGTGCATCAACGACGTTAAAAACATCATGAACTTCCTCACCAACAACTACGACATCGATGAGTTCCTCGTTTTGACTGATGACCAGAAGGATCCCAAATGCATCCCCACTCGAGCGAACATCCTGAACGCATTCCGCTGGCTCCGCGAGGGCGCTAAGGCGGGCGATTCACTCATCTTTCACTACAGCGGCCACGGCGGATCCGTCAAAGACCATGACGGTGACGAGGAGGATGGAATGGACGAGACTCTGTGCCCTGTCGATTATCAGAAAGCGGGGGTCATTTTGGACGATGAAGTCCACGAAGTCCTTTGCCGCGGCTTGCCCAGTGGCGTGAGGCTCACTGCCATCATGGACTGTTGCCATAGCGAGTCCATATTGGACCTTCCGCACGTATACACGGTGGATGGCAATCTTCAGATCGTCGAGACGAGTAAGACCGAGGGTATCGTCACACTCGTTGGGGCCGGGGCTCGATTGCTGCTCGGTGGTGATAAAAAGAAGGCATTTGCTAGTGGCATGCAAGGTGCGAAGCTATTGATGAAGGGTGACAAGGGTGGCAACTCAGCGGCCAAGGAAAAGGCTATAAAGACGCGGACCACCGAGGCCGACGTAATCCAATTCAGCGGATGTAAGGACTCGCAGACATCGGCGGATGCTCACATTAACGGCCAGGCAACCGGAGCTATGAGCTACGCGCTGATTACAGCACTCACAAAGAACAAGAATCAAGACTACACACACTTGCTTCAAAATATGAGACAGATTCTAAAGGGAAAGTACACGCAGGTTCCTTGTATGTCGGCTGGGCGCAAGCTCGTCTTGGACCACCCCTTCACAATTTAGTTCAGTTGGTGTGGAAGGAAGTCTTCTTTGGCCTAAATAATTTGGCTGCAATTCTGGTCGGCCAAATGTTAATACTGATAAAATAAATTTACTTATCTAGTCTGTTATATGATTCCGGCTATTCCTTGTCTTACTCCTTTAAGACATCAACGGGTGATAGCCCACGTTTGTCCTTGTCAGTGTGCAGCACACCCATCTTCATCAACATGGTGACAATATCCTGGTTCTTACTTATAAACGCCCACCACATCGGACCACGGCCATCAGCACTGCGCAACCACGCCACTGTTGATTCTTGAGCCACCTCTGCAGACTATCCATTGCATTCTCTGTCAATTACGAGGGGCGTCCACTGAGTGCTGTGTCCTTACGTCCTATCTATTTGAGATTGATTCCTTCAGTTGTAATGGGAAACATATCTGCGTATTTCAAGTGCTGTAGAGTTCAATATCTTATCTTCATCAGAGAGTGTACCATTGGTTCATCATTCTTATTCTTGGCTTCAATGGTGTCCCTTGGTTGTGTGTTCATTTCGACATGCTTTCTGAGCCGATCCCTGATTGTTCAAGTACTCAATAGCTCATCACTCTTTTCCCTTACTTTGGCCGACCAGCTCTTTGGAAGGTTGCCATAATCGCTCGTAGCCCCCTTCAGCAAACTCTGATATAAATCAGGCGTGGCTAGATCTGCCATTTCTTTTAGCACAAAGTTCGAGACCAAGCCATCACGGCAACACTTACGAAACAATCTTGAATATATTATTTTCCCCGTGTACAAATTTTCCACGGGTGAGTAAATGGTAAGCATGCAAGTTACAATTTCAATTGCAAAAAAGGAAATCTACTCACCCCTTAACGAGGTTGTCCCTGACATCGCTTTCAGGCATGAGCTGCTTTATTGCCTTGAGGAAGGTGCCATACGAAACATCGGATGGCTCAAGGTAGTCAGACATTCGCAGCTCATCAAAAGTCAAGCAGGCGACCCGAAATGCATCTTCAAGTTCTCCTTCTTCCCTACCGCTAAATGCAGCAGCATTCAACACAGCATTGTAGGAGTAAACATTCGGTCTGCAACCGCTATTACCCCCTCTATATTCAGCTTCCATTTTATGTAGCAGCTCTTGGGCTTCGAGAGCCTTGTTTTTTCTTCGGCTGCGTGCAATGGTTGCTAAAACTATCGAGTAAGCTCGTACACATGGTCTAACTGAATCGTGGCCTTCGGAATAGAATTCTTCCGTCGCGACAAAATGAATCAGAAACATGATCACACAAGCTATGTTATACAGATAAATCAGATAAACCTCACCGTTCATTCGCTCCAGTATTTCTAATGACTTGCTATACGCCTTGTAATTCTTGCTTTTTGCGAGGGTGTCTAACACCGCGCAATATGTTCGAGAGTTGGGCTGCACGTCGCTGTCCCCACCTTGCAACCCGAGCTCTTCCATCAGAGATAGGATCTGAGTGACCCGATACAGCGCCTTTCTCTCGCCGCTCTTTGCCCAGCCTAGGACGAGGAATAAGTTGAGGGTGATGTATGAGCAAGAAAATGGACGAAACGAAGAATCAAATACCAGTGCCTCACAGTTGATCAGCGCATTGTACACGCTAGTATCAGCGCGAAAGTCACTCTCTCCGCTGGCGTATCTGCTCTCTATCTCGTTGAATAGGTCTTCAGCCCTACGCACTGCCAAGGCTTTGTCTTCGCTTCTTGACCATGCCGTGAGAACCTAAAACAAATCACGAGGGTCAAATCATATTGAACAAATAGGCAGCTGCTGCAACAAAAGTCTTACTGATGTGTACGAATGCGAATCTGGCACTACCGCATCGTCGTCTCTGTCAAGCATTTGGCCCAGAAGCCGTTCTGCAGACTTGGCATCGCCTTCCTTCGAAAACGCATCTAGGACTGTGTTGTAACTTAGCAAATCTGGCTTGAGAACAGTATTCCCCTTTGTATACGAATCATCCATCCGCTGCAGCAATAGATTCGCCTTGCGGGCTGCACCCCGCTCTCCACAGTTGGCGAGAGCCTGACCCAAATCGACGCGAGAGCATTAACAAAGCCGTTTTCAGCAATGGTCGAAATAGATAAAGGTATGCGCATCTTTTCTTCCACGCTTACCTTCATCACAATATTGAACGTGAACGTATCCGGGGAGAGATCCGCGTACCCTTCCGAATGCAGACGCTCCATGAACCTAAGGAGTTCCAGCGCGCGTTTTCCCCCCCCGCTCTTCTGATTCCCGTTCGCGTACGCCAACAGCACCGCGTTGAAACACCTCGTGGTCGGCCTGGGAGCGACATCCGAGGCCTTATTACGATCGTACATCCTCATAAGTATTTCCTCGGCGTTCCTCCCGGCGTCGTGCTCGAACGAAGAACACTCGGCCCACGCCCCTATGCACGTCGCGTACGAAATGACGTCGGGTGCGATGTCGCCGTTCGTTGTCCTTGCGGACTCCTCCTCCATCAGGAGCAGTATGTCCGTCGCCCTACGGGCCGCGCCGGGCACGTCGGCGGCGCACTCCTTCCACATGTTGATGCAGGTGTTGTAGCTGACGGCGTTCGCGGAGACGTTCCATACGATCCCCTCGCTCTGCCACGCGGCCAGCCTGGCGAGCACCGCCTCGGCGCGTCGGGCCACGTCGGGATGATGAGATCGCGGTGTGACCATCCACGCCTTAAGGACGCCGTTGATGGTTTCCACGTTCGGTTTCGGTACGATCTTATTATTCGGATGGCGCATCGCGGCGATGGTGGCGGATCGCTTCTTCCCCTTCGTCTTCTCGCTACTGCCGCCGCCGCCGCCGCCGCCGCCACCTTGCCGCCGTCCATGTTCCCCCCGCACCGTGTTCATCATGTAATCCAAGAGATCTTGAGCCAACGGTCCGGAGTAATGCTGTGGATATTTCGCGAGGTCGAATATGAGCTGATTGAAGTGCCAGGTGCCGACTTTGGTCCTCGGCGAATCCTCCCCTTCGTCATCGTCGTTGTCGTCAGCCGTCAACGGCAGCAATCGATACGTCGGCACGCCCTCGCGGAGGAGATTTATGCCAAAGTTCAAAACATCATCCACCGTCATCGACGCCATGGCCTCCCCCGAAGGCAGGACGCTGTACTCGTCGCCGTTCTCCGCATCCCCGTGGTCGTTGGAAGGATCGTGCACCCTCGAATGCCACTGGCCCGTATTCCTGACTCCAGGCATATTCGACCCGACGGCGTCGTCGCGCAGCCACCAGGGCGGGCGGCGGTGCGGGGACGATCGCGATGACGACGAAGGATGGAAAGGCAACAGCAGCGCCGCCGTCGACCGGATGGAGAGGATGATCATTGCGAGGGCGGCACCGGCGGGACCGCTGGGGATCGACGATGATGGCACCCTCATGTGTTCGTTTGGGCGTATTGTGTTGCCTTGAGAGTTCTTCGAACTACCGTAAAAGCCGGGGTTTAAGAACCAGCTAATGTTCCAGGATGCGACAGCTAAATTGATCGGAAGCTCTTGTTCCCCATATCGTAAAAAGTTCAGATTGAGGGCTGTGTTAATCCTTATTAGACGACCAGCATACCGTTGGATTCGTCTTGTTACGCTGAATCGTTTTTGTGTGGCCCCCATTTTCTTAAAACGATCGCAACAACCTCGAATTTGAACATTACTATTTTGCTAATTACGATAGATTTAGTGTCTGGTTCTTAAACTCCGGTGGTTCTTAAACCCCGGCTTTTACGGTAGCTGGTATGCAGATATGGGTGACCCCGGACAGAATTTCCTTAAACTTTTCTCTTTTCTCCCCAACGTCGCCGCCGCCCTACCTATGTATGTATCGTACTTACGATACCTTACACCACGTAATACCTCCCCAATCTTCCGTCACAATTTTCACCTCACAATTCTCACACATACTTACTTTCCCGAAACAGCAACGATGAAATACACCGCGGCCACCGTCGTCGTCGCCTCTTGGCTCGCCGTCAGCGGAATCGACGCAGTCGCGATCCGAAAATCGCCCCCTAAGACCTCGTCCTCGACCTCGCGCGCGACGTCGATAACAACGAAGACCCGGCTGGGCATGCTCCCGGGGCGGGACAGGTTCGACGCCGGGCTGACCACGAATCGGAACAAGGATCTCGGGCACGACGGTCGCACTGGAGATTTCTTCAAGTTGCGGGGGCTTCGCGGCGTCGGCGATTCCACCAACGACTTACCTCCAATGCTGCGAGATGGATTGGACGTCACGGGCGAGATCAATGGCGCGAAGGTGCCCTCCTCCGGTCAGACTGTGAGGCGGGCGATGAGCGGCCGTGACGGCGGATCTGCGGCGGCCTGCGCCCGGGCCGCCGCAGAGACACGCGCTCGCGAAGTCTTCGACGCCTCTCCTTACTCCCTCAAAGCCCTGAACGAGCTCTTCCGGAACGTCGATGAACGTCCGAACCCTACGCCCTGCTTTACTACGACACTGAGCAAGTCTACGCTCCCCCCCGACCTGAAACCAGGATGTCTCCTTAGAATAGGCCCGAACGGCGGCTCGTCAGATGAGGGATGGCTTGACGGCGATGGACTCGTTCATGCCATCACACTCCCGCCAAGAGATGACGAAAAGTACGGCATGACTTACTCGTCTACGTACGTCGATACAAGAGGACGGAGACTCGAGCATCTCAGTGCAGAAGGCGGCAAGAAGAAGAAGAAGAAAACCTTCCTGGGAACACTCGGCGCAGCGCCACGGGGCCTGCCCATGCTCACCAATCTCTTTCGGAACGCGTTGAATTTCTCCACATTAGAGCCACAGAAGGATACTTGCAATACTGCCATGGCAGTGAGTGGATCGCGTGTCCTCGCTCTCATGGAACAATCACTACCGAGTGAGATACGTGTCAGCAAATCTGGCAAGATGAAGACAATAGATTCCTACTTAAGATTGGATGGTTCCATCCCACGCGCACCCATAACTGGAGGCAACTTTGGGGCGCATGGGCGGACATGTACCATTACTGGCGAGAGGGTACACGTCAGTTATTCGTCAGCCTCGAGGCCGCATGTGCGCATCAACACCTTCTCTGAGTATTGGACTCCGACGTCGACGATCGGTGTCGACGTACCAACCCCCGTTATGATCCACGACTTGGCACTGACGGAAAAGTACGTCGTGGTATTTGACTTCCCGCTGGCGGTCCGACCGGCGAGGATGATATTGGAAGATAAGTTCCCGGTGGAGTACGAACCGATTAACGGTGCGAGGATAGGACTTGTTCCGCGCCAGCGAAAAGGTGGAGGATCCCCGGCAATGACCCAATGGTTCAACGTGGAGCCCGGTGTCGTCTTGCACGCTGTGAATGCAGTCGAATGCGACGATGGCACCGTGGTTGTACGCGGGTTCAAAAGCGTCCCCAATGAATCATCGTCATACATCCTCGACTACTCCCCGTCATTCTTGCACGAATGGATACTTGATCCGACCACTGGATCGACGGTATCTGACTACTGTCTGAATCCAAATGTGTGCGTTGAATTTCCCGCATTATGCGCGGCATCGTGCCCGGCCACCGCCGTATACGGCATCGTAGCGACAAGCATCGGTGGTCCCAATCTTCGATTCAAAGTGCCACGGACCGCAACCCTGCTCGATTCTGTTGTCAAATTGGCGTTGGTGGACGACGTCGAATCTGGCCGTGTGGCCGGGGATGTTCTTGGACGGTACGATCTCGACTTTGGGTGGCACTTTGTCTCGGAACCGACGGTCGTGACAAAGACCACGGGGTATGGGAGCTACTTGCTGTTGACAGCAACGTACGTCCCTCCTACAACAGATGACAACATCGATTCGACCATGAAGTCGCGGCTTCTGATCCTGGACGGTGACTGCATCGCGAATGGCCCCGTGACGATTGTAGACCTGCCACATCGCGTTAACTACGGTCTGCACTCCTTATTCGTGGACTGGTCGATGCTAGATTGAAAGTTTGCTGGTCATTCCTGTGACATAGTCTTAGAGGCACCTGCTAGACGAACAGGAAGTGATGTTTCCGCAGATTCTAAAGATATTGATGCTCCCCAACAAGTCAAGCATGTTTGAATTTGAACACATATCAGGAGAGGTTACACAGACACTTTTTTGTGGCGTGACCTTTCAGTAGAATAAACAACAAGCCGAAAATTGCATGGTTGATACGACGACGATGATGACAATGATAACGAGGAGGAGGAGTAGAGGTGGAGGTGGAGGTGGAGGTGAGGGGAATCGAAATCGACGGAAGCGGCGGTAACGACAAAGGAGGGAAGTCGATCACATCTCCGGCTCGAATGCAACGAGAGCAGCGCAATGCGATCCGGCAATTTTGGATTGAAGGAAAACTGACATGAGGGAACACCAATCTGCTTCCGAGTGGCCGCAGCCGTCTTAGTTGTCGTAGTCATCGACGTAGCAAAATCGGCATCGGCAACAACGACTCGGGGGAGCCCCGTAGACTAGACTTTGCGATCGTCGACGACGACAAGGGGAGGGCGCTGAGGGCGTGGGAGGAAGAAGTGGAGGAAGATAGGCGAAATCTGGAACAGTTTACGGACGTGCTCAGCTCAGATTCTACGCCTATCGGCTCACGATCATCGTCGAGGAAGAGTTGAGTGACATCGCTGAGGACGATCACGACGACGGCTATATGTGTCGGACAACGATCGTTGTTCCCAATCGTTGCGGTTGGTATTTGTCCTCGTTCCCATCGAGTGCAAATGGGGATGATGCCGTTACTGCTTTTTCCGAGGCCAACCGTGACGCTTGATGGCAGTGGCAAGAGCAAGGCGCAACATTCACGTCGCCCCCAAAATGGTCCATGTCCAATGGCGGTTGCAAAGGTTCGTCCAAAAAGAGTACGGGAGAAATAATGCTCGACTAGTGAGCTACGTCCATTCCACCCTGATGGAACGTCTACACAGGCATGCCTTCTGCACAGAGCTCTCACGTGTTCCCCGGTACAACGTGCCTTACCGTCGCTCAACGACATCTGCGCATGTGCTTGACCATGTGCTTGACCGTCGTCCTTGCGCATGTGTCGCCCCTTGCCTGCTGACGTGAGGCACACAATGAACACAATTAGATAAAGTCCTCTGTGTATGTGTAGGAAACACATTTTTTAGATGTGTAGAGGAAATACATTTTTCAGATGTGTGGAGGAAGCACATTTTTCAGATGTGTAAAGTAGAGGACCGCATTTTTCAGAGAGTAAGCGACATAGAGTCGGAATCACCACTGCAGTACAATAGGAAAACAAAGGCTCAACGAATCTTATTATCTAAAAGGTACGTGTGCACTTTCTTTGCTGTCTTCCCTTTGAGGCAGTGAATCTATCTGTGCCGATGAAGAGGAGGGGAAACGAGGGGATGGACCAACCACAAGCGTTGATCTTGATCGTTGGAGGGTATGTACTTCACCGAGGATAGCGCCCATAGTCGATGTTTGGGATGCTTCTCGATTGGCCGATGGAATGATAACAAGGACGAAGATGACTACCTTCACGGAGGCCCCCCACCTCGCCAGAGGATGGGTGTCATCTTGTCACCGTGACTGTCCCTTCCGTCTGCGCTGCCTCCACCTCTGCTGCCGCCGCGTCAGGTCATCAATGATTGGGTCCTGTCCAAGACACAGGTCTGACAAGGATGAGGGGGAGAAGGAGGGGACAGCCGCATTGGAGGGGGGGAAGAGGAAGGGGAGTGGAGGTGGGGTGTAGTGGGCACGGGTCATCTTCATCAAGCGACGGCTGACAATCAAGACAATGACAACAACTACAACGACGATTTTAGTGGATTAGTGGAGGCGCCCGCCTTTGCCGGTGTGATGGGCATCAAGACACTGACCTCGGCTGTCGAGGCTGCCCGCTCCTTGCCCTCCAGCTCCAGCTTTGCCGCCGCTGCATCCGCCGCTGCCTCCGCCGCAACTTATATCCTCACCATGTCATTGTCGTCAGTGGCTGCTCCCCCTCCTGTGTGGTTGATTGTATTTGTCATCATCCGGGTGACTGTTGATTCTCTACTCATCTTTCCAATTGCCACAGCATCTAACATATATCCCCCCTCCTTGCTCCCTACTTCTTCCTGCAATTGTCCTCACAAGAATACCTGTTATGAAAAGTCAAAGGTGAGCTAGTATTTAACCATTGACGGCAGCGCGCATCGAAGAGGATCATCTCGTTGCTTGCCACGGAGTTGATCGGGGGGAGGAGGGGGGTCGCGAGCAGGGGGGCTTGCGAGTTGCTAGTGGGGGGGGGAGGTGGTGGGGGGGGGGGGTAGTTAATCTGTTTGCTCATTCATCGTCGTCCGGGTAACGGGCGTGTTGGCTCTCTCCTTCATCTATTGTTTTCGAATGCAAACATCTATTGTTTTCGAATGCGCATCTACTAACGAATCTTTGAATCCTCCTCCCCCCCCAAGGATTGAAACACCCAACATCTCATCGTATTGAAAAATCATTGGTCAAGGTCAAGATGAGGTACCCCAAATTAGCTTTAAGTCTGTTCGTGTTGAAGACAGAGTGGTCCACCAAGACACATTCATTGGCGTTCGTGTATGCTGAGGACAAGGATTCACACCCGGCAAGCCACAGGGAGACCAACACTTCGCCTACTGCTGATGGCGGGGTTTTATTGAGCATTACTGAAGCCAAGAAGAATGGCATTCGGACCAATATGAAGCTGGCTGAACCTTCTTTTAAATCTGAAGAAGGCATCTCTCCTACTGCTGACGGAGGGATCTTGGTGGAAGTCATGCTGGATGAAACTACTCCCCAAGAGTCAAAAGCAGGCACCCACACACCCTTTGATCGCGCTCATGCCAAGAAGAAGACACAATCAAATACCGAATCAAAGGAAACTGAACATTCCGTCCAATCCAAACAAGGTATCGTTGAGGCCATTGTGGATGAATCTTTCTCTTTGCAGAGGTCAAATGCCAACGGCTTTGGTTTTGGAACAAAGGACAACAAGAAGCAGGACAACGTCTACAGCATGGCCAAGATTCGGGGTCTTCAAGCAGCGCCCTTTGTCGATTGTGTCAATGGTTTTGATGTAACTAATCCATCTTTGGATTGCAGACGGGCGTGCAATAACAAGGGGTTGGATTGCTGCAAAGGAGGTTTTTTATTTGGGGGGGATTATTACTACCGTGAGGCTTGCACTAACTTCACTGGCAAGGTATACAAGAACAGCTGCAGAGGTCATAGGGCTTGTGAATCAGCAAATATCCAAACCGTGAAAAATGGTTGTAAGGGTGTCCAGTCGTGCTTTAAAGCTGGGATGGTTGGGGGAGTTGGAAACATCATTGATTCCTGTGATGGCCAGTATGCTTGTGAAGGGATGGCTAAGCATGCGGATATCATAAGGTCCTGTAATGCACGCCTTGCCTGTTTCAGTCAGAGAGTCACTGGAAACATGATTGATTCCTGCAATGGCGGTGATGCTTGTGTTGAATTAGCTGAGCATGCAGATATGGCAGGGTCCTGTAATGAATTTAAAGCTTGTTTCAAGCAGCAAGCCGCTGGAAACATGATTGATTCCTGCAATGGCCAGTATGCTTGTGAAGGGATGGCTAAGCATGCGGATATAATAAGGTCCTGTAATGACAAAGATGCCTGTAACAAACAGGGTGTCGCTGGAATCATGACGGAAGCCTGCAATGGCAAAACGGCTTGTAAACAAATGGCTAGCCACGAGGATATCACAAGGTCCTGTAATGACCGCTTTGCCTGTATCAATAAGGGAGTCGCTGGAAACATGATTGATTCCTGCAATGACAAAGAAGCTTGTGCTGAAATGGCTGAGCATGCGGATATCACAAGGTCCTGTAATGCAACCAGAGCCTGTTACAAGCAGGGAGCCGCTGGAAACATGATTGATTCCTGCAATGGCGATGATGCTTGTGCAAATATGGCTAAGCATAAAGATATGACAGGGTCCTGCAATGTAAAAGATGCCTGTATCAATCAGGGAGTTGCTGGAAACATGATTGATTCCTGCAATGGCCGGTTTGCTTGTGATGGAATGGCTGAGCATGCGGATATCACAAAGTCCTGTAATGCGCGCTTTGCCTGTTATGTACAGGGAGTCGCTGGAAACATGATTGATTCCTGCAATGGCGATGATGCTTGTGCAGCAATGGCTAAGCATAAGGATATGACAGGATCATGTAATGCAACCAGAGCCTGTTTCGGACAGGGAGTTGCTGGAAACATGATTTATTCGTGCAATGGCGACAGGGCTTGTAGTTTTATGGCTGAGCATGCGGATATCACAAGGTCCTGTAATGCAACCAGATCCTGTTACGAACAAGGAGTTGTCACCTCCGATATGTTGTATTGCTGCAATGATAAATACGAGTGTGAATTTGCCAATAGTGGTCTGGGCGCCCCCCTTCCAGCTACTTGCACGGTGACGAAGGTGAGTCACCAAGTAAACTCTCGCGAGATATAATTCTAATTTTTTAACAACACATTTCTCCATTTCTTTGTCAAACAAAGCCGCCAACGAACATGCCAACCAAAATCAAGACACACCAGCCAACACCCCCACCCAGTAAGGTTCCTTCTGTGAACCCCAGTGAGAATCCTTCCAAGAACCCCTCGGAGAATCCCAGTGAGAATCCTTCTGAGATCCCCAGTGAGAATGCAACGAGTGTGAGTCTCCATGTGAAAACTCTAACGAGCAATAATTCCAATTTGTTAACAGTATGTTTTTCTATTTTTCAAACAAAGCCAACAACTGGCAAGCCAGCAACAAGCAAGCCAACGACACGCAAACCCACAACACGCAAGCCTACAAAAGGCCGGGGTAGACGCCCATTTTTTACCCCCGTGTAGCGATGATGAAAATGCCAAAAACAAAGTGGTGGTGTAGAACTGAGAGAAGCTTTTTATTGAATTTCATCATTTGCTGTGAGCAGAAACCCATATCTGATTCGATGATGTAACCCCATCTGTCCAGTATGTCACCAAATCCTAAGACCACATGGAGAAAGCTGACAATCTTAGCTTTCTAAAAGTATAGGGGTCTTAGGGTTGCGGACAGAGTCTTGGTGGCAAAATATTACTCTGCCCAACACATTAAGGTTTTTATTTTTCAGTTTTAAGGTACCGGTTGTCATCCAATTTACACAACTACTTTCGAAGTCGTTCTACTATACTTTACGTAGGGCTCTATGCAGCCATGACCTTCCCAAACGAAGGCATCCCTGCCGCAATGGCCTAAATTGGCCATCAGCAAGTGAAGGGTCAGCCAACTCAGCAGCTACAACTGCCCCCCCAATGCATTCTTGTGAAACAAGCTCGCAGCGCAATATCATCAATAGCAATGCTGTGACATCGACAGTAACAGTTGATGAGTTAGGGTTAGGGGTGAAGGGTGAGGGGTTAGGGGTGAGGGGTGAGGGGTTAGGGTTTAGAGTTAGGGGTTAGGGTTTAGGGTTAGGGGTTAGGGTTTAGGGTTTAGGGTTAGGGTTAGGGTTAGGGTTAGGGTTAGGGTTAGGGTTAGGGTTAGGGT
>JALLAZ010000941.1:0-11163 GCA_036939755.1 Stephanodiscus triporus | reverse complement strand
CTTGGACGCGATCGCGCATCATTGCTGCCAGTTTGTCAGAAGAAGCCACAGTTCTCTCTGCCTCGGACTCTATGCTGGCATCTACCGTGACGACGCACTCGTTCTCTTGGCCCTCGCTGCTGGCATCTTCGTCAACTGCGCACATAATTTGGTTGCCCTCAGCTTTGTGGCCAATATCTTCAGTCGCATTTACGATCCCTCCCACTTGGCACTTCATGTCTACGCTTTCGTTTTCGTCTTCTGACTCTCTGCCGGCATATGTCGCGTCTACATCTTCTGCCGAATTTTCAACTCTTCCATCTTCTCGGCTCTCCGAAAATGTTTGCGAGAGCCATGACACCGCTGATGTTTCTTCCGTAGGGGACATCAATAGTTTAAATGGTTTGCCTATTCCCTCATTGGCTGACGACTTCTTCCCTGATAACTCCAACTTCTCAGTTGATCTCTCGCTCTCGCCACTCTGGTACGACATCGTCAAGCTATCAACCGTCTCGCTGTAGGACGCCGACGCCTCCGACTCCTCAGTTGCTCTCCCGCTCTCGCCGCTCTTGTACGACATCGGCGAGCTATCATTCGTCTCGCTGTAGGACTCAGTCGAAAAGCAATACGACGCATTATGAGGCGTCGTGGTCGTATTCAGATCCACTTCGATCGATTCATTGTTGAAGTAGGCGAATATGTGCATTTCTACTGAGAGATTGACTCGTTTTGGGGAGGGAGGTGTTGGCGGCTGCCACGGTGTTTGAAAATCCAGTTCGGTTGACAGAAGAAAATGAGCTTACTAAAAATATATAAAATAATTGCTCTTGTTGGCCTCGGCAGCATATGAACGAGTGAGCTCGCCGCAAGAAGAGGAGAGGAAACTTTCTCGTCTTTCGACGCGATAGAAAACTAGCGGCCACGACAAATGTGAATTAGTGTTAATACAGTTGTCTTTTCTAGAGTAAGAAAATAGATAATATTCCTCCTATGTTTTGGTCTGCCACTAACTTATGCCTACGCTACGGTGTGGCAGTAAATTGTCACTTTTGGTTACATTTTTGCGATTTACATACTGCTATTTCCGTCGTTTCGAATTTCGCCCCCATGTCAAATAATAGATACCCCAATTCATTCCCACGTCACCACCCCACAACTCCTAAAAATTGTGTACATCTTTCTACTATTCCTACGTGAAAATCTCTGTCAAATGGGTTGTTCCCGTCTAGCTGACGAAAAAGTCTAGTACATTCACTACTATTCCTATGCAATCCAAGTTGATCGTTCTCTACTGTTAATTTTTTTGGGGGGGGGGCGCTTATGTGTCCCTCCCCGACACTAGCTTATGTGGTCCTGTGGCTTGGGGTGGAGGCGTGTTGAACTAGATATGTACATATGTTAATCCCCAAATTGGAACAAACTCCGTTCGGAAACTGGGAGTCCCCATACTACCGTAGAACACGTGGCAATAGCAACATTCCCGCCATTTTGCGTTCGCTCGTTCTTGCCGAGTGCATCGTTTGACTCAGGGAGCAGGATTGCCTTTCTGACGACGCGAGGCTGTGGGTAATATTTGCATCACAGGACGAAGGCCATGATCAAAAAATGCACCGAGATCAGCACGGGCAGAATGACGACGATCATCTTGGATTGTACGGAGGGCAGTGGGGGGAGTTGGGCACACAACGACGACCACTACAGCTACGGCAACGATGATGACGTCTACGGCGGGGGCGGGGGCAAGGGTGGCGGCGGCGGCGGCGTGATGCGGTTGGAAAAACTCGTGCTGCAATCAATTGAGGCATCCGATCCAAACAGTGGGAGCAATCGGACGTGCCTAGGATTGAATGATTCATGGTAAGTGACATGCAAAAATTAAGTAACGATTTTGTTAAAATGATTAATAGCCACACGGAGCATTATTTTTACCGACGAACCTGTATTTTGCATCCCCCCGCTCGGCGGACCCCCCCTCCCCTTTGCTGCCTCCTGATTTGCTTGCCAATGCCTCACGATGTGAAAGATTCAAAACTCGTCAAGAACTACGAATCTACGACATTGCGGCCATCGACGACAAATTTAAATTAATACGGGGACTCCCAGTTTTGGTTTGGGGGTCCCCAAACCAAAATGGGGATACCAATGATACCAAAATGGGGATCCCCAAACTAAAACGGGGATGCACGTCGCAAGAATCTCCATATCCATTCGGGAATCCCCAAACTGAAATGGGGATCAAGACATCCCCATACCAAAACGGGCATCCCCAAGCCGAAATGGGGATTGTTCAGTCACTAACCAGAATTGGTTTGGGGTTCGTTCCAATTTGGGACTTTAGGTTTGAGTCCCCAAATTGGAACGGCATTCATATCTGGGACCCCATTTCGGTTCGGGGATCCCCGAATCTGTTTGGGTATGGATTTGTCAATATTCCACATCGGGCAGTCCCAGAATCGGTTTGGGGTTCATTCCAATTTCTTGGGGACAAACATATCTACATGTATGTACATACATGTTGGGGCTACAGAACCACCGTGAACCACTCACTAAACAAGTCATAAATCTAAGTAATGGTGCAATACTATAATAATTATAGATAAAACCAAATTTAATTTATCCAGGCTAGTTAAACCAATCAACAACTCCATTTTGGCCGGTGGAATACCATAATACACAGAGATATGGATGAAACAAAGCTTGTAAACCGTAATGGTAATGGTAATGGCAGGCAGATGTGGGTTATGGTGGCGGTGGTGGTAGTGGTGGTGGTGGTGGTGGTGGTGGTTGTGGTGAGCGGTGGCGCTCAGTGGCCTCATTCCTCATATCGTATCAGGGCACTGGATTTTGTCACCTGTGGAATAAGTGAACATGCATAAAAGCCAGAGCTTTTGGAAATGAAGTGAAGTGTAATGATTGCTGTGCTGATTACTGATCATTGACAACATGTTCAAGTTCTTTCTTTTGTTACTTTGCCTTTCTTCTGATAAAAACAAAAAAGGAAGAGAGGACAATTCATCAAGCTTTAGCATCAATGGCATCTGTGGTAAGTAGGGAAGGGGCAGTGAAGTGAGGAACTGGATTTCGTCGATGAGGATTTTTGGCCGCAGAGAGGGGGGCAGGGGGGCCATCATGGCCCTCACTCGTGGGGAGTATGATGATTTTGATGACCATGAGGATAAAGCTTTTCTTTTTGCATGAATTGGCAATGATGATTTAATGGTGAGGAGAATCTGATGAGGCATGAGCACCATGGTCTTATGTCGTGGAATACCGTAATGTGAAGCCAGGGTTTTGATTGTCATTTTCATTAGATTACGAGCGGAAATGTGGGAAGGGTTACGTTGAAGTCGCCTCCTGCTTGTACTAAGTATGTACCACCAAAATGGAATGGAACTTCTCCATGTTGCATAGGAGTTGAAATCTCTCCAAGTACATCGAACGGAAGCGGAAGGATTTCGTGAATAGGAATGATGAGTTATGTAATCATTATACATGTGTGTTCCGTGTCCATTGCGATTCAGTCCCCAGTCCCCAGCATAGTCCCGAAGACGATCTCCCCTCTTCCTTCACGGCGCATTCGCGAAGAGAGATGGAATCCAAATCACGGGCGAGCGCGGCGACGACGGTGTCCTCTTCTTCGCCTCCATCGCCTCGTTCAACGTCTGCTTCCGTTCGAGCTTCGTCCGCGCCACCGACGCCAAGACGTTGAGGAGGTCCTCCGTCGACACGTCCGGGTGTGACGCGATACGCGATTGTCGTTCCCGGTCCGACAGCTTCAGCTGCCACCTGGACCTAGTCGCACTGTTGGCCTTGTTGACCCCACCGTCGTCGTTGTCATTTCCGTCGCCGTCGAGCCCGTCCTTGGCCTCCTCCAGGCTAACTATCCGCTCCCGGGGATCGTACCGCCAGCCGAGGCTCAGCGGCGCCCCGGAAGACACCGACGGGTTGTCCCCAAGCGTTACCTCGTACTCCCGAACGCGCGTGTGGGAGAAGGAGACGTTGCGCTTCGTCACGACGTCGAATTCCTCGTTCTCCTTTCTGGCGGCGGGGGTCGTCGTCGTCGACGACGATGACATCCCGAGGAGACTCCCACTCGAAGACTTACCCCCGGAGGAGCTGAGGCACGATTTGAGGATCGGCTCGGTCCCGCGTCGGCGTGGCGGCAACGGCGTCGCGGCCGCCGACGCCGTGAAGGAACCGATGGGTCCCGGCCTGTCGAGGAGGGATCGGCCGGAGGCGACGGCCCGGGCGTTCGGGGACCTGAGGAGGAGGGGGTCGCCGAGGAGATTCCGATGGCTGACGTCGTCGTCGTCGGAAAGATGGTGGAAGATGGTCCGCCTCGGTTGGGAGGCTGATATGCCGGTGGAGGAAGATTGTGATCGTCTCATGTGATATTTTGTGATTGTGAGGACGGTTCCTTGTTATGTTTTGGATTAGGGGTTTGTAGTGGAAAATGGAGTCACATCGGTGAAGAACAAGGTGTCACAACTCACAACTCCCTCAAAAAATTGAACGCAGCAGCTGAATGCTGAGCCTGCTGCTGGCTGCTGGTGCTAGATATGATCTATCGTAGTATTATATTTCCGATAGGTTGGGCATAAAGTGAGAATTAGTAAATTCTTTCTAGCGATGGGTCAAAAGAGGTCTAGTCTAGTCTTCTTGGATGCAAGTTTTACATGTGCTTTCTCCAAGGATTAGGCCATAAAATTTTGACCAAAAAGACCCTAACTCTCCCGCCAATATTAAACTTCCAAGGAAGCGTAATATTCTCCATCCAATGGCATAGACATCACTGAAAAAAAATACCACCCTCCGTGCTCAACCCCTCACAACTCTTTTTCGGCACGTTTTCACACGGCCTCATCAGAGCCCCCCTTCCTATACGGATCTTGTGAACCGTAGGAACCTTGTTTTGCAACTACACACACCACGCATTTCACTCTTCAAATTTAAGATCTTCTGCTGTCATTGGAGAGAGCCGGTGATACTCTGTCCAATAATTAAGCGCTCGACCGCGCATAATCGACATGAGTTTTGGCCTGCTGTTTTAACAAGGCCCAGGGTGGATGAGCGCCAAACAATTTTGACCGATTTATTGGTTCGACACCATTCGGCGACCTCTGTTTTTGTGTTGAATCAAATGTTCTGCACGTGAGCGAAGAGGTGCTGGGCAAGAGCAGAGCAATTGTCTTGTGGGGTCTCATTGGATGCGTTGAATCTACCATATGGAACGATAACAGGGAGTATTTCGGCAGGCGAAGCCATCTCCGAAACATCTGATGGGATACTTCTGAAGGTGATGCCCGTGGGCGAGGTGGGGAGCGCGGCGTTGGTTGGGAGGCATATCCCCTGCCCCTGGGATATTTGAGAGAGAATTGGATCTTCATAGCTCTTGTCGCTGATTGATTGAGTCTCGCGAGACAACAATGTCGAGGAGCGGGTTGACAAACCTGAAGAGGGGATGGAGGGGGGAGTAGAACTCGCGGCGTGGTTAGGTAGCAATATAATCTTATTATACAACTTCGTAACCTCACCGATATGCTCCTGCACGTGCGTTTTAACGTATCGTTGTGATTTCCCAATATAGAAGCAATCGCAGTCTTAAACTTTACACGAATTCTTGTACACAGACCCAGCGGTATGGCAAGTGAAGCTGTTGCCGCTGCTATATGCACATTGTCCGTCGATTTTATACTTACGTGGGCAATTGCATGGGCGCTGGCCGAAGTCAGCGTCAACACCGCCCAACAGAAGTTTCCGACGTAGATCCCCCAATAATTTTTCCTGCAGATTTGTATGTCGGCTGAAAACGACCCAAGGACAGAGCCATTTAAGCTTATATACGTTCCTCAGGTGCCTTATCACATGATTGATGGGTTTGTTCTTACCGAGGTTGGCAAACTTGAGGACAAAGAATGAATCACAGCGATCGACCATGCATGATTTCTTATCAAGTCTGTTCGATGCTACTAGAACCTTGAGAGTAGAGTAGAGTACCATATATTATTGTACTCTAGAAGCAGATGATAATATTTGGTAGATTAGGTAAAATACCCTAGCATTTGAGTTGTGGCCAGCAGAATACTAGGTGGTCGTTTCTTTCAGTCAGAATCCCTCACCGATTTTTGGCCCGGTAGAATACACAAGTTTCTGTGGTATTTGTTTTGAAACTGTACAAGTCGCGAAAGTCACTATCCAAAATACACTAGCATGTAATAACAACCTGCCACAATTTTGCGTTTCAAGCAGGTGATATGGACATGTGCAAAATAATCCGCTCCTGTTCTGTACACACTGAATTTTGTCCACCCATCCTGTCGATGTGAGGTGACAGAATTGTTTTTTGGCGATTGCTCAACGGCTTCACTTGGGCTGCACCACCATCCAAATGCACAACCACAATACCCATTTTTGCTAAGCAGTGGCCGTGAGGGCAAGAGCCGCGGCCGACCTTCCCACGATGCTGCGCCGCGGCGGCGGTGGTGACGACCGCCTCGGGACGCCCCCCCCCCCCGCTGGCATGTCGCGGGGGAAGTTCTCGCCGCAGCAGGTGATGGCCATCCTCGTTGTCAACCGACGGTCCTTCGTTGATCCGGATCAATGCCAAGTATGCCCGCAAGTACGACGCCCGCAAGTGCGCCGAGGAGCTGACGAGGCACCGCCGTCACGCGGGAGATGGAGGCGACGGTATGTCATCGTCGTCGTTGTCATCGGATGACGAGAGCAAGGACAACGAGGCGGAGCTTCTGCCCGCCGGGTCTGGACGCGCGCATACTCGGGACAAACATGCGATCAGGGGCGGGGACGAGAGGGTGTACGATGGGAAATCGACGTTCTTCTTTGACGATGACGACAACGACGACAACGTTGTTGGCAGCGAGGTCGCGGTCGCGGGAGGAGCGGCAGGCCGAAGAGGTACAGGGACGTGGCGCGCGAGCAGATCCTGGAGAAGATGGACGAGGGGGAGGGGGAGGGGGAGGGAGATGGGGCGGCGGCGAAGAGAGAGGGGTCGAGTTTGGGAGGGAATGACGATGACGACGACGACGGAGGGGACGGGGACGACGGCGATAACGACCTCGCGTACGACGCTCAACAGAGGGAGATCCGACGCGCCTTCTTGGAGTCCACGCGCGACGACCGCGCCAGCGGCGACGACGACAACGAAGAAGAAGAAGAAGAAGAAGAAGAAAATTGGATCGAGCCCAAGGTCAAACACAGATCGGTCGACGACGAAAATGACTTTGTCAAAAAAATGTGGCTGGAGGAATTGAGGTTGCGAAATGACGCCGCCGATGATGATGCATTATCATCGGCATCTCCCAACGACGACGACGACGACGACGACGATGATGACGACGGTCGTAAGGAAAAGAAGAAGAAGAAGAAGAAGAAGAAGAAGAAGGAAAAGAAGAGGGAGAAGGTGCGGGAGAAAGAGCGGTCTACGTCGTCCGTTCGTAAACCATTGGCGGATCCCAAGGGGGAGATCGAGGACGGGGACAAATTCCTGTTGGAATTCATGACCCATCGCAGGTGGCTGGAGAAAAAGATCGATTCGGCGCGATACGACAACGACGACGACGACGACGATTCGCTGCAAGATTTGGACCGCACGGACGAATTCGAATCCAAGTACAACTTTCGTTTCGAGGAGGCGAACGACGACGACGTCGAACGACGGGGTCAGAACGGCATAGTGCATTACGCCCGTTCCTCCAACTCGATCGCGAACGTGTTGCGACGCAAGGACGACACGCGCAAGCTCAAGCGCACGGAGCGACGGGAGCGAAAGGCGGCCGAGCGCAGGGAAAAGGAGGAGAGGTTGAAACGATTGAAGAACGCACGGAGGGAGGAATTGGAGCGTAGGCTCGAGAGGGTTCGGAAGGTGTTGGGATATAACGCCACCGTGACGGCGGCGGATGGGAATGATACAAATTATGGTGGGGAGGTCGATGATCATGAGCTCATCGAGGCAGGGGGACACCCGATCAAGGGGGCCAGAGCGGGATTAGATCCGGCCACGGAGGAAATGATTCTCAAATTGATGGAGGGAGAGTACGATCCCGATAAATTCGAACAGGTCATGAATGCCGCATATGGCGACGAGTATTATAATGCGGAGGATGCTGTTTGGAAATCGGACGTCGACGTCAAGCGCGACTTGCTGGCCGCCGGTGGCGGGGAGGATGACGTCGATGATGTTTTGGGTGTAGTCGAGGAAGGCGAAATGTACGACGATGAAGACGAATACGACGCGGAAGAAAATATCGACGAAGATAATCAAGACGCCCACGACGATAACAATGACGAAGGTGGCGAGGACGATGAATACCACGAACAACAGGATGGCGATGCATCGAAAATTGACGGCAAACTGCGGACCAAAATGATGGACGAGCTGTACAAGCTGGACTACGAGGATATCATCGGGGACATGCCTACTAGATTCAAATACCGTACCGTCGAGCGGAACAATTACGGTCTGTCGACCGAGGAGGTGCTGTTCGCGCGCGATTCCACATTGAAACAATTCGTGAGTTTGCGAAAGATGGCCCCGTACAGGGAGGAGGAGGAGTACCAGCCGGGCACGAAGAAGAGGAAGCGCTTCAGGCAGATGGTGAAGGCCGAGAAGGAGCAGACATTGGAAGAGGAGGCTTCCGCCGCTGCTGCTACCATCGGAGGCGGCGGTAAATCGACCGAAAAATCGAACGATCGGAATGATGATGATGGCAACAAGAAGACGAAACGTCGAAGGCAGAAAAAGGGAAGCGTCGGCAAAAGGGAAGAAGATATTGTTGCAGTCGCGGCCACAGAGGTGAATACCGAGGAAGGAAGCCAATCGGAGAAGAAACGTCGTCGCAGGAAAAAGAAGGGTCGGCACAGCGCAGATACCATTGACGCTGATGCAGTAGCAGCTAAAAGGGGGACAGCGTCTTCGAAAGAAGAGTCTATCGATGTTGATGATGCCACCAATGTGAATTCATTATCCGCCGAAGCCTCTATTAAAAAGGACGATGCAACTAATGGAGCGGGTGACGGTTCGTTCAAGCAAAAGAAAGCGAAGGCTAAGAAGGACGAGAAAAGGAAGAAGAAAGGTAAAAGACATGGGTCTTCTGGAGTAGAAGGTATCTCAGGAGCAAGGCTCGCTGCCTATGGCCTTTAAATTATTTGTTGGCTCTATTGTTAAACATAATCTGCGTGGGCGTCTTTGCGAGGCTACTCGCGGATGCTTACAAGAAGTAAATATTACAATAAATACGACTGAATTGCTTTCTCCTTCTTTGCCTATCGATATAATGATTGCAAGTCTGTTGGTAAATAAATTCACCGCATACCAGCAACACCACTCCAACTCCAAAATGCAGGTTTGGGTTGTCCGCATGGGTTATGTTTTGGCGCGCGCGGTTTTATAAGCCTGCGCACATCTCGCACCAACAACATACGATCCACCAAAACTCTTGGCGCGGCTCAAAAAACGCGTCATCGTCATCGCTACCCTCGTCGATTCTCTGTATCCCTTCCGATTCCCTCCTGAGCATATCGCGCTAATGCATTACGAACAGCTACTGCATCTATCTCCCCCAACACTCTTGGCCGGCGCGGCTCAAAAAACGCCCGTCATCGTCATCGCTACCCTCGTCGATCTCTCCGCCTCCCTTCCGATTCCCTCCTGAGCATGTCGGCGATGTACTCCAGGTCCCTGTCGTTCCCGCCGTCCCTATCGCGCCGACGCATCTCGTACAGCTCCTGCATCGACCTATCCCCCGCCTTGACGTCGTTCCCGTTCCCGTCCGAATGCGCGTAGAAGCAATCCCTCCCGAAGGGACAGCTCCCCGTCACCCCCAACACGAAATTCTTGCACGGCGTCGCGATGCGCCGGGCCCTGTAGTTCCGCAGCAGCAGTTCCCTCTCCGAGTCGTTAGCGGGGGGGGCGCGGGACGACGGGACCACGTAATCGCTCGTCCTCCTGCACGTCGGACAGACCCTGCGGGATTCGACGTCGCTCGACCCCCGCCTGCGCCAACCCATGATACAGGCGTGGCAGAACGCGTGATCGCAGCACGAGAGTATGCCGAAGGACCGGGGAGGCTCGAAACATATCCCGCACACGCGCGCTCGATCGTCGTCGTCGTCGTCGTCATCGGCGGCGGCGGCGGCGGCGGCCCCGCCCCTCTTCGTCGTCACGCCGGCTTCGTATCGGCGGAATGCGGCGGAATCATCCGGCGACTCGAGGTGGGGGCGGCGGACGCTCTCCTTCCGTCGCGGAGGACGCGGCGCCGCCGTCCTCCTCCGGCGAGAGGACGCTCCGGGGACTTGCGGCGCCTCGCTTTTGCCTCCGATCGCCGCCGACGACGACCGATTGCGCTCCTCAACGCGCTTGGTGGCTGCTGCTACCTTGCGCGGGCATTTTGCGCTGGCCGCCTTATCGCTGCCGCCAGGAACATGGGGGCGCTTCGACATGTTTTTGCCGTTGAATTAAAATAATAATAGAATAGCGAATTATCATCATCTGTCTGTTCTCCCAATCCACGAATGCGATAACCTCTGCCTTTATCTAGTCATTCGTGGTCGGGGCAGATGATACATATTTATCTTGGTCAAGTCACGAGGTTCTGTCCCAACTTTTGCCTGCCTACGATGCTCTATCTTATGATTCCGACGTGTCCGAAAAATCGAAGGGGGCCCATCCGGGGCTCTGACGTCTTGTCATCCCACCCGCAGGCCCGCCTATCGTACGATACGAGGAATAAAAAAAAAAATTTAGGAGAGAGAGAGAGAGGTGTGTCAACTGTCAACCACACCGCAAAAGAAGAAGATAAACGCAGACAACCAGGCATGGCGACGACCGTGTCCGCCAACCCCATCGTCATGTCGATGCCCGGCGGCGGCGGGAGGACGGCGATGCCCCCGCCGCCGTGCAGCGACGTCGATCGCTACGTCGACGACGACCTCGAAGAAGACGACCCCCCGGAAGAAGAAGAAGACAACGACGACGACGACGACGACCGCCGCGAGGAGGGGGGGGGGCAACTCGACGACGACGGGCGGGGTCTCGAGGGGTGGGGGGTGGGGTACCTACCCCCCCCCTCCTTCTCCCCCCCTCCCCCCCGTCGATTCCTATGTCCCATCGGGGACGCCCTCCTCGTCGATCCCGTCGTCGACGCCGAGGGGAACTCCTACGAGCGC